>PVIY010005849.1:0-27987 GCA_004026745.1 Myrmecophaga tridactyla
TGGATGGAGGTGGCTGAGGATGCACTGCCTGAGTAGTAGATTGGCAAATTATGGTATATACATATGATAGAAGACTGTAGTGCCACAAAAAGGCAGAAAGTCATGAGGCATGCAATGTTGTGAACGCACCTGTGGGACATTCAGTGAGGCAAAATAATCCAGAAACAAAAGAGCAAATACTGTGTGGTCTCATTTAGAACACATTTATAAGAAAATTGGGGCCTAGATTGTAATTCATTATAGGAGTCTCATTTAGTTTGGAGCAGTAATTGTTATTTTTCAATTTTGAGAGGCTATTTTATATATGTATAACCCAGTATTTAAAGAACAAAGCCAATTAAGCTAGTATTAAGGTATCTTATTACTTCACCTACCCTATGAGAGCAAAGAAATAGCATTTCATTTTTCCCAGAATGTAAATTTTCTGTAGCACATAATCTAACTCAACCTGTTAGGGAACACAGAATATGAATGAGGGCCTTTAATCCTGTATAGATTAATGTAAAGCCTGGATACATCCAAGAGTATATTAAGCAGATAATCAAAAAATATTGGCAAAGTCATTTGAGGGGTGGGAGAAAAATATGGAACTATTAAACTTTAACAACCAGGAAGCCACTGGTTGTGTCAAACATTAGGGACACCTAAATCAATAGGCCATGCCCTTGATCTTGAGGCTTGCTCTTGTGAAGTTTATGTACATCACAGAGAAGCTTAGCCTACATATAGGTATGCCTGAGTTACTTCTGGAGGACCTCTGTTGTAGCTCAGATGTGGCCTCCCTCTCTCTAAGCCCAACTCTGCATATGAAATTATTGCCCTCCCCCTTACATGGGACATGACATCCAGGGGTGAAAGTCTCTCTGGCAGTGTGGGAGATGACCCCCAGGGATGAGCCTGGCCCTGGCACCATGGGATCCACTATGCCATCCTGACCAAAATGTGGAAAAGAAATCTAACAAGTAAGGTATCAGTGGCTGAGAGAATTCAAATAGAGTTGAGAGGCTACTCTGGAGGTCGCTCTTATGCAAGCTTCAGTTAAATACTGCTACCTATCATAACTTGCCAACCCCCAAACAAAACCATTCCTGTGAATCCTAAAAAACACATAGAGCATTATATAAGACTCTACAAAGGTTGCATGCATTAAAGTAACTTTCCAGAAACCTACAACCTCCAGGTGGGTCCCTAAACACAATAAGTCCTGAAATGCAGAGGGGCCACCCTCCCGGATGTCAACTATCTGCATTCCCCATCCCATATTATTGACAACTTCTTCCAATGTTAAAAGGCTAGAATGGTCATAGTCCAAATACCCCTAAAGAGTGGGAGAAAGATCAAAGGTGGTGGTGAAGTTATACAGAAAAGATAGGGTTTAACAAATGAGTATGATTGCTGAATCATTGTATTGATATTTCTTTTACTCTCCAGGGTCTTGGAGCAGCTGGTAGTAAAAACCCACAAATGTGGAATTGTATCCCATACCAAACTCTGAAATCTGTTCTACAACTAATTGTTGTGATATGCTTTGAAATTTATTGCACTTTTATATATGTTATTTTTCACAAAAAAGTTCGATTGTGATGATAAATGCACAGCTGTATGATGATATTGTGAATGATTGATTGTACACTTTGTATGTTACATGGTGTTCTAATTTGTAAGTTGCAGAAATGTGATATCCCAGAAATGGAATGGCTTTTTAAAAGGGAATTTTTTAAGTTGCAAGTTTACAGTTCTAAGGTTGTGAAAATGTCCAAATTAAGGCATCGAAGGAAAGATACCTTAGCTCTAAAAAAGGGCCAATGAAGTTTGGGGTCTCTCCTTCAGCTGGGAGGGCATATGGTGATGTTGGTTAGCTTTTTCTCCTCATTTCATGAGGTTTCCCTGAGGACATTTGGCTTCTGCTCCAAAGGTCTTCTGCAATGGCTGTGTTAGTTCTGGTGACTCTGAAGCCTTTTTCAAACTGGTTCTTTCTTAAAGCGCTCCAGTAAGCACCCCCATCTTGAATGAGTGAAGACATATCTCCATGGAAGCCATCTAATCAAAAGTTACCACCTGCAATTGGGTGGCTCACATCTCCATGGAAACAATCAGAAAGATCCCACCCAGCAATATTGAATGAGGATTAAAGGACATGACTTTTCTGGGGTACATAATAGCTTCAAACTGGCACATTCCACTCTTTGGACCCTCAAAAATATGTTCTTTCCAGATGCAAAATATGTTCATTCCATAACAATATCAGAAAACTTTAAACCATTTCAGTAACAATACAAATGCAATACAAAGTGAGAGACAGTACAAATCTCATCAAAGTCAGCTACAGGTATAGTCTGTCCAAAGGCAAAATTCTCCTCTGGCTCTGGACAGCACAAGGTATCTGCTGTCAATATATACAGGAGGGACAGTCATAGGGTACATATTCCCATTTCAATAGGGAGAAATTGGAAGTAACACAGAGGTTACTGGATCCAAACAGTCTAATGGAGTCTGCAGGGCAAACTTCATTAGATTTCAAAGTCTGAGGTTCGTTTATCATTGGGGCTTTGGAAAGTAGTGGTCCCACCCTTTCCAAGGGCCTATGTAGTGGCCCAGATTTGTCCTAATGCAACCTTGGGGGACACTGGGGAGACCACCTTTTTCTTGGCTCCAACCTCTCCAAGCATGAGGGTCATACTTGGGCTCTCTGCCATCTCCATGGCACTCACTCAACCCCTCCAGGACAATGCGGTGCCAGCCAGGCTCTTCCTAATCTGCAAGGAACGTGCTCCATCCTCTCCAAGGCCTGGGACACAACTCTACCTGAGCATCAAAGTGAAACAGCCACCCTTCTGGGCTAACTCACACAATTCAAGTGCTTTGAGTGGGTCCGCCTTCCTGGCCCAAGGTTTCCTGGTTTCAGACCTTAGCTTTCATGCTTCTGCCTTCGAAGTTATTTTTCTTCCAGTTTGTCCCTTTTTTGTCCCTCTTAGTCCAGACTGGCAGTGGTTCTGTTTATTCAGATCCCACAACCTCTTGTTGGTTTTCTATGCAATATGCTGGGATCATGTCCATCAGACAAAAGGACTTTCCACAAATCCTTCCTGGATAACTCCATCTCCAATCTTGGCTTTTTCTGAAATGGCTGAATGGTCCCACGTTTGGTTAATTCCTCACATGGGACACTATTCTCTGGGGTCTTCCTTTCTGGAAGCCCAGAAATTCCAGGCCATCAATTTCTGGTTTCTTCTTACCCAAGAGTTCAGTTCTCAGCTTATCTCTTTCCTCTCACATTGTGCTATAAGCTTCAAGGAGAAGCTGTTGTGGGGTGCACTGAAAGAGAGACCACATAATTCAAAACTGCAAGCCAATTTGGAGTCTTTATTAGCTGGCTGGTGACTTCCTCAGAAACTTCCAAGAAGGAAGATTCAGAGAGCAGCCCCTAGAGGTTTTCAAGGTGTGCTTATAAAGGCTAAAATCATGTTGTGGTTTTGCAGTTGCTAGCAAGCAAGCGTATCACAGGAGCAGAAAAATGCCGTTAGCTGTTACCAAAACACATGCCGTTCTCTCAGTTTCCTAACATTGGTTATTGTTTAACTCTTGGGGACATTCCACCCCAATGTTGTGGGGACTTAGGCTTTCCCTGCTTGGGCCTGATTGATTGCTCCTGCTTGGGCCTGATTGATTGCTCCTGGCCCTCCACAGAAGCCTGACTGCATTTTCCGTGTTTAGTTTGGAAATTTCTTCTGCTAAATATCCAAGTTCTCTACTCTCAAATTCTGCTTTCTATCTACAAAGAATGCCTTCCTTCCAGTTTTCAACGACCCATTCATCATTTTTGTCTAAGGTCTTATCCAAGGTATCTCTCAAGTCCACATTTCTACCACCAGTCCCTTCAAAGCATTCTAGGTCTTCTCTATTGGGCTTCTCACAATTCCTCTAGAATCTTTCCATTATCCCTTTAAAAAGCTGTTCCAACATGTTTGGTATTTGCAAACCGCAGCAGCACCCCACTCCTGGCACCAAAATTGATTGTAATTTGTAAGCTGCCAGAATGCGATATACCAGAAACAGAATGGCTTTCAAAACGGGAATTTATTAAGTTGCAAGTTTGGCTGTGAGAATGTCTAAATTAAGGCATTGAGGGAAAGATAACGCCAATGAAGTTCAGGGTTTCTCTCTCAGCTGGGAGGGCACATGGTGATGTCTGCTAGTTTTCTCTTATTATTTACTTCTGCTCCATAGGTCTCTAGATGCGTGGGCTTTATTGGTTTTTGTGGCTCTGAAGCTTTATTCAAAATGGTTCCCTCAAAGGGCTCCAGTAAGCAACCCCACCTTGAATGGGTGGAGACACATCTCCATGGAAATCATCTAATCAAAGTTTACCACCCAAAACTGGGTGGGTCATATCTCCATGGAAACAATCCGAAAGCTCCCACCAATGAATGAGGATTAAAAGACATGGTTCTTCTGGGGTACATAATAGCTTCAAACCAGTACACATGATATGTGAATATATAATATATATCAAGATAAAAGAATATTTTGAACAATTGTATGCTTACAATTAGACAATGTAGGTGAAATGGGAAAATTTCTTGAATCACACAAACTACCAAACTTGATTCAAGGAGAATTAGAAAATCTGAATAGATCTATAACATGTAAAAGATTGAGTCATTTGTCAAAATCCTCCCAACAAAGAAAAGCCCAGGATCATGTTGTTTCACTAATGAATTCTACCAAACATTTTAAAACTAATTAGCGGGCAGGTCACGGTGGCTTTGCAGGCAGAGTTCTTGCCTGTCATGCTGGAGACCCGGCTTCGAGTCCCGGTGCCTGCTCATGCAGAGAAAAAAAATAATTAGCACCAATCTTCAAACTCTTTCAAAAAATAGAAGAAGAGAGATCTTTTCTGAAGTCATTCTACGATGGCAGTGTAACCCTGATATTAAAGCTAAACAGTCATCACAGGAAATGAAAACTGAAGTCCAAAAATGAAGTACCAGGAGCTTCTAGGACAAGGAGTTGAGTTTATGTTCAAATACCTTCAAATTTGGTAATAGTAGTGAAAACTAACACTCATTAATGGTGTGCTTCTCCAATAAGAGTTGGCACAAGGAAAGTAGAAAAAAATGACATTGCCTAATTAATACTGCTCCTTGATTTTGAGAACATTTTAAGACATCTTTGGCCTCTGGGAGGGAGAGGGCTCCATAAGAAATTTGGGTCTGCTGAGGTTTTGTTTTTCTTTTCTTTTCTTTCTTTGTTTGCTCAGTATAGTAGAAATTACCCCCAAAGAATTAGAGGACTCCTACACAACATCCATTAGAAGTCTGGTACATCTAAGCAGGTTCTCTGGAGACTCTTCAGAGCAGCAAGCCCTTGGAATCATTGTGGATAAGGTTTCTTTTTTGGGGATTAACACTTAGGGCCTAGAAAATATATTTGTGATCATTCACCATTTTTCTATTGCATAAAGTCTTATATCATCTCATATAAAATTAGCAGGTAACTAGAGTTTAGGGAATAATCTGAGCAAGGTATTGTAACTATTTTGTCCTTCCTGATACTATTACCTTTCTAAGGAACTGGATTTGTTTTTCAATATAAAAATAAATTTTTATTTACTATATGCTTTTGGAAAATTACATTTTATCATGGGAGATAATATTTGTACCCATATTTCTTATATACCATAATAAATCACAAATTGATTGAAGAATAAACCAATTTCTAATGACAAAGTTGGAATAGTTTTAAAGCAATTTTAACCTACTAGATGATTTTTATTTACTAGAGAAGTTGTAGGTTTACAGAGCTATCAAGCATAAAATACAGGATTCCCATACAGCACCCCATCAACTAACAACTTGCATTGGTGTGGAATATTTGTTATAATTACTGATCACACTTTTTTCTTTTTTTATAGTAATGTTACAAATTCTTCAGCTAACACAAGATAATAACTATGATCATAATAAATCCAGTGTAGTTAGCAGTTATAATGCTTCTTTATTTTTGTTCATTCCTTAATCTTGACAGATTTGGGTCAATGATCATTCTGGCTGCTTCAAGCTTAGGAGGGACATATATATTATGTGGCAGAGGAATGGAATTATTTTGTTTGCTGTTGAAGATACTACTTGCTTTCAGCATGGAGCCAATCCATCCTTATCTTTTTGTTAGTTGTCCAAGGCCAGAAGAACTGGAGAGTAGTAATTGACCACTTACTTGCTGGGTTTCAGGGTACAACTAGAATAGGCATAATGTGGAGGCTTTAACTTTCTGAGAAATGAAATGTAAAAGTAAATTGAAAACTGTAAGTTCAAGTAGAAGAATAAAGATTATCAGATTTAAAGGTGCATAGGTAGTTCAGTGGTAGAATGCTTGCCTTACATACAGGAGACCCAGGTTCGATTCCCGGACCATGCACCCCCCCAAAAATAAATAAATAAAGATTATCAGATTTATAAGTGAATATAACTATGTTATATTGGAAGAGTAGTTTTTCATAGATTCTGAGATAGAGCCTACCAAGGGAGTATTGATTTTGTGTAGCCATGTGGCTTGCCTATGTCCTGTGGATGTACCTAGGGCCCTCAGGAGCATGTTTGTTTGAGGTTTGAATACTATGCAGGTTGTGAAATCTCGCTTGGCCCTGCATGAGAGTAACCTCTCAAATTACTTCCCAACTCTATCTGAAACCCCTTAGACATAGAAATGCTATTTTATTTTATTTTCCCCCTTTTGATCCAGGTCTTTCTCTAAATGCATGGCTGATCAATGCTTGGTAATATTCCCTCAGTGCCAGGTAATCTCATCTCTGGGAATCATGTCCCATGTAGGGGAGAAGGTAGTAAGTTTAGTTATAGAGTCTGACTTAGAGAAAGGTCACACATGAGCAACAAGGAGGTTTGCTGGGGGTGACTCTTAGGTATTAATTATAATAAGACTTAGTTTCATTATCACAGAAATAAAATTCATAGTTGCAAGCTTCAAGATCAAGGGCTTGGCTTATTAGCATATTTTCTTTTATTATGCAAGGCTTATATATTCCAGGGCTTTTGGTCATATTGCTTGAAAGAGTAGCAGAAGTTCCCCAGGTGGGAAAGTTTAGTAGTTTTTTAGCTACTGTGAGGGCAATAGCCATGTGACAAGGAAAAGACTATCCAAAAAATTGACAAGTATACATTTACATCTCATAGAAGTTTGTAGCTATATAAAGTTCAAGATGTTCAAAAGTACACTGTCAGTTGAGATAAATTACTTTGTCCCATCTTTACATTCTTACCAGGGTTATGTTAATTGACATGTAGAACATAATTTATATATTTGCCTTTCTTCTTATGCAAAGCTTTTTCTTTTGCCTAGAGGTGAAGCTACGACCTGAAGCTGATCACATGCACTTCCAGGGAAGCATCAGAGTAAAACAGTGCAACTGACAAGTAAATTTGGATGTTTCTGTGACATGTAACATTTTCTAAGAATAAAAACTGCAAAATACCCATATACCCCCATGTTGGTGAAACTTAGCACTAGCGGGTTACTTTTGACCCAATTGCTGCAAGAATATTAAAATATTACTGTTGGCTATAGACCAGATTTTGCTTTAGGTGTATTTTCCCCCATATACCATCCTATTATTAAATCCTCATAATGTGATATACATTTTTTCTAGTTCATGTAAGACTATTAGCCACATTCGTCACTCACAACAGGGTTCACTGTGTGATACAGTCCCATGTTCCATCCTCTAGCTTTCTTTCTAGTGACACACACAATCCCAAACTTCCTCTTTCAACTGCAATCACATGCACAATTCAGCACAGTTAATTTACAACCATGATAATGGGCGACCATATCCACTATCCATTTCCAAACACTTGCAATCAACCTTATGAAAAATTCTGCACAAATTAAGCAGCAGCTGCCCATTCTCCACTGTCATTTTATCTTCTGGTAACCTGTATTCAAGATATTAACTTCATCAGGTTGTTCATTATACTTAGTCCATATTAGTGAGTCCATACAATATTTGTCTTTTTGTGTCTCTCATTTCACTCAACATAATGTCCTCAAGGTTTTCCCTGTTGTTGTTTCATGCATCATTTCATCTTACAGCGAAATAAGATCCCATCATATGCCTATACCACACTTTGTGTATCCATTCTTCTTTTGAGGAAAACTTGGATTTTTCCATCTTTTGATAATTGTGAATAATGCCACTATGAACATCAGTGTACACATGTCTGTTTGCATTCCTTGCTTTCAGTTCTTCTGGGTATACACCTAGAAGCAGGATTGCTGGGTCATGTGACAATTATATTCTCAGCTCCCTGAGGAAATGCCAAATTGTCTCCCACAATGGCTACACAACTCTAAATTCCCACCAGCAGTGAATAGGTTTTTCTATTTCTCTATATCCTCTCCAACATTTGCAGTTTCCTGTTTATTTTATTAGTTGACATTTTAGTGGGTGTGACATGCTATCTCATTGTGGTTTTGATTTTCATTTTCCTAATAGGTAGTGATTTTGAGCATCCTTTTACATGCTTTTTGGACATTTATATTTCTTCTTTAGAAACATGTCTATTCAATTCTTTTGCCCATTTTTAATTGTGTGGTTTGCTTTTTATTGTTGAGTTGTAGGATTAGTTGTATATTCTGGATAATAGGCCCTTATCCCATGCATGGTTTCTGAATATTTTGTACCATTGAATAGGCTACCTTTTCATCATTTTGACAAAATCCTTTAAGGCACAAAAGTATTCAATTATGAGGAGGTCCCATTTATCTATATTTTTATTTCATTGTTTCTGCTTGATGTGAAGTCTAAGAAATCACCTCCAATATTTTATTTCAGAAATTTTACAGTACTGGCTCTTACATTTAGGCCTTTGTTCTATTTTTAGTTAATTTCTGTAAACTGTGCGAGATAGAGGTCTACTTTCATTCTTTTGGATTTGGATATCCTGTTCTCCCAGCACCATTTGTTTATGAGACTACTCTATCTCACTCGAGTGGACTTGACAGCCTTGCAAAAAAATCAATTGAATGAGACAGGAGCAAGATGGTGTGGAATTTGTTTGTCCTCCAGGGTGGCTAGCAAATAGCCAGGAACTGCCTGGAAAATCTGTCTGGGAGACTTCAGTGATCAGACACACATCATACACCAGTCTTGAATGGGTTGAATGGCTAAGATTCCTTGCAAAACTGTAAGTTTACCAAGCCATTGAGGCTGGCACCCCTCACCCACTGGTATAGTAGGCTACCTCAGAGTTAGTTTCCCGAGGGAAAGTGAAGCCCTTTCAAGAAAGATAGACCAGCCAAACTCTAATTGTGGAATTAATGAACAAATTTGGACTGCCGAATTCAATCTCTGAGAACAGATAAACCATGAAGGGAACCCAGAGGCTTCATCCTGGCAGAGAGTGTGTGGGGCTGACAGAAAAAAAAAACAGAGGCTTTTTGAGTTGGACAAGTTCAAAACACTGGAAAAGGGCTCGGCCCCATGAAAAAACTGACACAGAGTCGCTGTACCAACTCTGCCTCTTGATTGGCAAACCCTGTGGTCTAGTTTGAAAATGATTTTTTTTTCTTTTCTCTCTCCATTTTTTTTAACTTCCTAACAACCAATTAGATAGAACTGCAGGCATTATCAGGCCCAGGCAAGGGTGGAATTAACATATATCTGAGAGACAAAGCTGCTAATCAGGTGAAGGAAATAATTCCCTAAATGG
The DNA here is from genome assembly GCA_004026745.1 of Myrmecophaga tridactyla. Lineage (NCBI taxonomy): Eukaryota > Metazoa > Chordata > Mammalia > Pilosa > Myrmecophagidae > Myrmecophaga > Myrmecophaga tridactyla. The sequence continues at coordinate 9,726 of PVIY010005849.1, forward strand.
CACATCTTTAGTCTCTAATGGGAGCAAGGTAAGGTAGCTCAGCAAAGCTCCAATTGGGTTTTAATCCAGGCAGAGTGGAAGTGGGCCTGATGGAGAAAAGTTAAAATGAAATAAAAGAAAAAAGAATATAGAAGGAGGAGTCTAGAGGTGGCCAACCTCAGAGAACAAGAAAGGAGGACACATAGAGACTGGTACCAATTCCAGTTCTTGACTGGTGAAACTTGTGGGCTGGAGACTGGCTCTGAAAATGGATTCCTTTATTTTTTCCTCTTCTTTTAAAAAACTATCCTAAATAGCTCATTAGAGAAAAATTTGGGCATTTTCAATTGTCAGCCTGCCCAGGCAAGGGCTGAATTAACATAGGGCTCAGGACAAAGTGTTTTAGTTTGCTAAAGCTGACAGAGTGTAATATACCAAAAATGGAATAGCTTTTAAAAGGGGGAATTTATTAAGTTGCAAGTTTACAGTTCTAAGGCTATGAAAATGTCCAAACTAAGGCATCTGGGGAAAGATACCTCGATTTAAGAAAGGCTGATGTGTCCAGAACAACCCTGTCAGTTGGAAAGGCACATGTGATATCTGCTAGCTTTCTCTCCTGGCTTCTCATTTCATAAGGATTCCTCAGGGGTGTTCTTCTTCTGCATCTCCAAAGATCCCTGGTGTGTGGCTCTCTCAGCTTGGGTGGCTCTCTTGGCTCAAATGGCTGTAGGTTCATTCTAAAATGGTTCCCTCTTCAAGGGCTCCAATAAGCAAACCCACTTTGAATGGGCAGAGATGCATCTCCATGAAAACCACCTAAGCAATGACTACACCTACAATTGAGTAGGTCACATCTCCATGGAAACAATAAAAAAGATCCCACCCAGCAACATTTAATGAGGATTAAAGAATTTGGCTTTTCTGGGGTAAACAACAGATTCAAACTGGCACACAAAGTAAGGAGTTAAGTGGAGAAAATAATTCCCTTAAGGTAGTACCTTCCCCAAGAAAGTAGGGACAGGGTCCAGCTTAAGTGGCATATCTCTCTCAGGGAACTCAGGCCCTAGGGCTGGAAAACAGATACAACCTAAGCTCACCTTCTACCTCAGCTTCCCTCTCAACCATGCTCTAGGCAGTGATAGGAACTGCTGAGAATTAAAAGGACAGCCTCACTGTACGCCAGTAGAGAGCAGAGGGCTGACAAGGACCACCTTCAGGGCACAATAGGAAAAACATATAGTCAAGAGTCTTTATAGGATTGAGCATATCCACATGGAAAAAGAATTAAATGTGACCTCCACCATACAACATACAAAAAAATTTAAAAAGTAATAACAATGTGAGGATAAGGGTAAAAATGAGTAGATTGCAATACCAGTGATCAATGAGAGGGAGGGGTAAGGGGTATGGGATGTTTTTCTTTTTATCTCTTTTTCTGGAGTGATGCAAATGTTCTAAAAATGATCATGGTGATGAATACACAACTATGTGATGCTATTGTGAGCCTTTGTATACTATGGATAGATTGTATGTGTGTGAAGACTTCTCAATAAAAATAAAATTAACAATTAAAAAATAGTCTTCATAGGAAAGTCTGACAACCTACTGGGTTGTCAAACAGAGTTGAAAAATTCTGATCAGTTCAAACAGACATGGAAAAACATGTAGAAAATCAAATCAATGAGTTGAGGGAAGATATAGCAAAAGATATGAAGAGTATAAAGAAGATATTGGATGAACATAAAAAACCTAAAAAATTTGAAAAACCAAATTTCTGAACTTATGGGAATAAAAAGCACAATGAAAGAGATGAAAAGCACAATGGAGACCTACTACAGTAGACTTGAAGAGGCAGAAGAAAAGATTAGTGAAACAGAAGACAGGTCATCTGAAATCCTACACAAAAAGAACAGATAGGGAAAAGAATGGAAAAATATGAGCGGAGTCTCAGGGAGTTGAATGATAACATCAATATACATGTTATAAATATCCCAGGAGGAGAAGAGAAGGAAAACAGGGCAGAAAGAATAATGGGGGAAATAACCATCGAAACTTTCCCATCTCTTATGAAAGACATAAAATGACATTTCCAAGGAGTGCAGCATACCCCAAACAGAATAGATAGACCTACTCCAAGATGCTTTACTAATTAGATTGTCAAATATCAAAGGCAAAGAGAATTCTGAAAGCAGCAAGAGAAAAGCAATTCATCATATGCAAGTGAGCTTGATAAGACTATGTACAGATTTCTCCGTGGAAACCATGGAGGCCAGAAGGCCATGGTATGATATATTTAAGATACTGAAAGAGAAAAACTACCAACCCAAAATTCTATACTTGGTAAAACTGTGCTTCAAAAGTGAGGGAGATGCCTGCCCATGTAAAAGAAAAAAGTGAAGGAGGGTTTAAAATATTTTCAGACAAACATACATTAAGAGAGTTTGTAAACAAGAGACCTGCTGTATAAGAAATACTGAAGGGAACACTACAGAGCCATAGGAAGACAGGAGAGAGAGAGGTCTAGCGAGGAGTGTAGAAATGAAGACTGTAAGGAAGGTAAAAACAGAGAGAGAAAAAAGAAGATGTGATTTATAGTATCCAAAAGACAGAATGGCAAGAGAAAGTATTGCCTTTACAGTAATAAAATTAAATGTTAATGGATTAACCTCCCCAATCAAAAGGCATAGATTGACCGAATGGATTAAAAAACAGGATTTATCTTTATGTTGTCTATAAGAAATTCCTTTAGACCCACGGACAAAAATAGGTTGAAAGTGAAAGGCTGGAAAAGGATATTTCATGCAAGTAACCAGAAAAGAGTAGGGTTAGCTATACTAATATCAGACAAATTAGACCTAAAATATAAAACAATTAAAGGAGACATGGATGAAATATAAAATTCATACTGAAAAGTCCACAAAGGTTGATCATACATATCAATAAATTAACCCAAAGTAAACACACTTATTTGTTTTCCATAGTGCCAAGAAAGTCGATATTGCCACCAATCAATAATTCCTTCATGTTTCCTTCAAACACGAAAAATAGCCAAGGGTGGTGCAATGGAGGCTCAGTAGCAGAATTCTTGCCTGCCATGTCAGAGACCCGGGTTTGTTTCCTGGAGCCTGCCCATGTCAAAAACACACAAAAAAAGTAACCAAGATTATGACTTCTAAAATGGTTATTTAAGTGGTGTTATTCAGTCTATCTTCTTTCTATATATCTGTTCGAGTGTGTGTGATGAGAGTGCACTGAGTCACATGATTTGCATATACCACTCACAGCCCTTTTGCATTCACTACTTTTCTGGTGAGCAACAGTGGGTGGCAATTGTCTCATTGACTATTGTTCAACAATTCTGTTTCTCAGCTAAGTCAAATTAAACTCTGTTCATGGTCAGTCTTTTACTCCTCAATGGTGGGAGCTCTGGAAATCATTTGGTCTTGACCAAGGGGCAGACAATAAGAAATTTGTATTTTGGTCAGTTTTTGAAATCACTTAATCTTTGTCTTGAAGGATATGACAGCTACTGATATTTGTGATACCATCACTTGTCACCATATTACAAGATTAGTTTTTCTTAGATTGTCTATGGGACTCCACCTTGAAGTTCAGAGGTCATTTTCTCTATCATTGAATACTTGCATTTTGGACTGTAGATAGAATCCTATTTGTGGTAGTTGTTGTGTGTATGTATGTATGTGCACATATGCACTAATATGCATTCCTCTCACTGCAAACTTCAAAGTCCTCTCAAAATTCTAGATAAACACTAAAGAGTAAAAATGGCACAATTTTAAATATAGCTTTAGACAAACAGTAAAACTTAAGACATAATATGACAGGATATATATTTACCTGGTAATACAATAAAAAAAACAGTGAAATTATTTTCATCAAATTCTTTTGGCAAAAGTAGCAGACAGTCTTCAAAGGTGTGAAGCACCAATTTAGGAACTGTTACAGATTAAAGGAGACTAAGCACAAATAATAACTAAAGTAGTTTGAGAATCCTGGATGAAATTCTAAAACAGATAAATCCCACCTGAAATTTGATTTCCTGGTTCTGATAATTGTATTATGGATATGCAAAAGGCCAATATCAGGGGAAGGTGGGTGTGTGATACATGGAAACTAATAATTTTGCAAATTTCTTGTACATATGTTCAAAATAATTTTAAAAATTCAGAGTAAGGATTATCTTTGTGGTGGACAGTGTTTGGTGATTGGAAAGAGCCACAAAAAGGTGGTGAAGTACTTGCAATATTTAAATCTTATTTTAGGTGGCCTTTACAAAACTGGTTTTATGAGTGTTGGCTTTCTGATGATCATTTAAGCTCCAAGTTTTTGGTTTGGCACTTCTATGTATTATGACATCTTCTATAATACAAAAAGAGATTAAAAAACCATTTATAATATGATTGTCTCTCTTACAACCCTGATACTGGGTAAAAGTTACTCAGCTTCCTAAAAATCCCTGTAAACTAGTTCTTGGCCACAAGGAACCCATGTACTCACTTTGAATGGGTCTATGGACACCTGTTCTAAAGGGCCATGTGTCAGTTGAACCTTAGCTGGTGAAGCTTGCTCTCAGCCCATCTTCAAAAATCCAGAATCTTGGAGCCCAAGAAGGCCAGAGCATTGTCTGCAACCTGGGCCACAACCTCCTCTGGCATCAGAAGCTTGAAACTTGGAGGTGGACATGCTTGCTTATGCAGTACAGTGCTTAAGTAAAACATATTAATCCACAGAAAATTACCTTGAAATCAAAATGTTCATATTATGTGGAAAAACACTAGTGACATTTTAATAAAATATATTTTATCTTGCATAGGATAATATTCATTCATTTGAATAATTATAAATAATGTTTAATGATATGTTAAATATACTTGTCAGAACAGTAAACTGGAAAAAGAGCATATTAAGCATTAAAGGAAAATCATACAGAAGATAGTGCAAATAAATGTATCCAAACAAATAATTCTTTCCCCTATAAAGTAGTATTTTGGTTAAAGTTCTTCATATAGTTTAAATAAATAATAAGAAGGTAATATGTTTGAAGCTGTTGCCTACCCCAGAAAACCCATGTTCTTTAATCCTGATTCAATGTTGTTGGGTGAGATCTTTTTGATCAAGTTGTTTCCATGGAGATGTAACCCACCCAGTTGTGGGTGGAACCTTTTGATTAGGTAGTTTCCATGGAGATGTGTCTTTACATATCCAAGGTGGGTTGCTTACTGGACTTACTTAAGAGGAAATCATTTTGGAAAAAGCTTTAGAGTCAACAAGAGACCCAGAGGTTTTGAGATGCAGAGAAAAAAGGCCCCTGGAGAAGCTGTTTGAAATGAGATACCAAAGGACCGGCAGATGCCAGCCACATGTTTTACCAGATCAGCCTTTCTTGAGTGAAGGTATCTTTCCCTGGATGCCTTGGTTTGAAAATTTAAAAAAAAAAAAGGAGACAGACATAGAAGGACACCATGTATTAATAAAAGATACAATTCATCAAGAGGACATAGCAATCATAAATATTTATGTGCAGAGCCAGAATGCCCCAAAATACATGAGGCACACACTGACAACACTGAAGGAAGAAGTGGACACCTCTACAAAAGTAATGTAAACTTCAATACACCTCTTTCATCAATGGATAGATCATCTAGACAGAGGATTAATAAGGAAACAGAGATGTTGAATAGTATGATAAATGAACTATACTTAACAGACATATAGAATACTACATGCCTAAACAGCAGTATAAACATTTTTCTCAAATGCTCATGGATCATTCTCCAGGATAGACCACATGTTGGGTCACAAAGCAAGCCTCAATAAATTTAAAGACAGTGCAATTATACAAAACACTTTCTCCAGTCATAATGGATTGATGTTGGAAATCAACCACAGGTGGAAGGCTGGAAAATTCACAAATATATGGAGGTTAAACAACTGTGCTGGTTTAAATCTGCTGTGTACCCCAGAAAAGCCAAGTTCTTTAATTCTCATTTAATATTGCTGGGTGGGATCTTTTTATTGTTCCCATGGAGGTGTGTTTCCACCTCTTCAAGATGGGGTTGCTTACTGGAGCCCTTTAAGAGGGAGCCATTTGTGAAAAAGATACAAATCCAACAGAGCCCATACAACCAGAGACCATTGTTGATACAGAAAGAAAACACCCCTGGGGAAAGAGGTTGAAGAAGCCTGGAAAGAAAGTTAGCAGAAGTCTCCATGTACCTTTCCAGATGTGAGAGAAACCCTGAATGTCGTTGTCTTCTTGAGCCAAGGCATCTTTCCCTGTATACATTAGTTTGGACATTTTTTATAGGCTTAGAACTGTAAACTTGCAACTTGATAAATTCCCCTTTTAAAAGCTGTTCCAGTTCTTGCATATTGCATTCTGGCAGCTTAGAAAGTAAAACAACAGCAAATTTTTTTTCAGCCTAGCTAAGAGTCCATCAATTTTATTGATTTCCTCAAAAGACCAATTTCTGGTTTTGTTGATTTTCTCCATTGTTTTCATAGTCTCAATTTCATTTATTTCTTCTCTTTAGTATTTCTTTCCTTTTGTTTGCTTTTGGGTTAGTTTGCTCTTCTTTCTCTAGTTCTTATAAGTGAACAGTTAATTCTTCAATTTTCCCACTTTCTTCTTTTTTAATATAGGCATTTAAAGCCATAAATTTGCCTCTCAGCACACCTTTGCTGCATCACATACATTTTGAGATATTGTGCTTTCATTTTCATTTGTCTTGAGATATTTACTGATTTCTCTTGTAATTTTTTCCTTGACCCCCTGGCTGTTTAAGAGTGTGTTGTTTAGCCTCTATATATTTGTGAATTTTCTGGCCCTCTGCCTTTTATTTCCAGCTTCATTCCATTATGACCCGAGAAAATGTTTTGGATCATTTCAATCTTTTAAAATGTATTGAGACTAGAACAACACACTTTTAGACAACTAGTGGGTCAAGGAAGAAATTATAAAAGAAATGATAAATATCATGAAGAAATAAGAATGAAAACATAACATATCAATACATATGTGATGCAGCAAAGGCAGTGTTGAGATGGAAATTTATTACCCTAAATGCTTATATTAAAAAGGAAGAAAGAGCAAAATTTGAGGAATTAATTTTTCACCTGGAGGAATTAGAGAAAGAACAGCAAACTCACAACACAGCAAACATAAAGAAAGAAATAATAAAGATTAGAACAGAAACAAATGATATTGAGAACATGAAAACAATAGAGAGAATCAAGAAAAGCTGAAGGTGGATCTTTGAGGAAATCAATAAAATTGATTTATACCTTAGTGAGGCTGACAGAAAAAAAGAGGATGGAAATAAAAAAATTAAAAATGAGAGAGGATACATAAGTACTAAGCCCACAGAAATAAAGGACATAATGAGAGGATACTATGAGCAATTATATGCTAAAATAGACAATGTAGATAAAATGGATAACTTCCTAGATAATCATGTACAGCCAATGTTGACTTGAGAATAAGTAGACAACTTCAACAAAGGAATCACAAGTAAAGAGATTGAATCAGTCATCAAAAAATCCAAAAAAAGAAAAGTCCATGACCAAATGCTTCACATGGGGAGTCAACCAAGCATTCAAGAAAGAATTAGTACCTATTTTGCTCAAATTCTTCAAAAAAATTGAAAAAAGAGGGAAAGTTACCTAACCCATTCTAGGAAGCCAGAATCACCCTTACACCAAAGCCAGGCAAAATACTACAAGAAAATTACAGACCAATGTCTTTGATAAATATGGATGAATAAAATCCTCAACAAAATCTCACAAATCAAATCCAGCAGCACATTCAAAGAATTATACACAATGACCAGGTGGGATTTATTACAGGCATGCAAGGGCAGCCCCATACAAGAAAATCAGTTCATGTATTACACCACATCAATAAATCAAAGCAGAAATACAAAATGATCATCCCAATTGATGTGGAAAAGGCATTTGAGAAAATTCAACACACTTTCTTGATGAAAACATTTCAAAGGATAGGAATAGACGGAAACTTCCTCAATGTGATAAAGGGAACATATGAAAAATTCACAGTTAACATCATCCTCAATTGGAAAACTGAAAGCTTTCCCTCTAAGATCAGAAAAAAGACAAGGATGCCCACTGTCACTATTGTAATTGAACCTTGTGCTGGAAGTTCTAGCTAGAGCAATTAAGTGAGAAAAAGAAATAAAAGGCACTTAAATTGGAAAAGAAGAGGTAAAACTCAATGTTTTCAGATGAGATGACACTATGTGTCAAAAATCTCAAAAAATCTGCAGCAAATTTACTAAGGCTAACAAATGAGTACAGGAAAGTGGCAGGTGTCAAGATAGACACCCAAAATCAGTAGCCTTTCTATATACTGGTGTATTAGTCATGATTTTCTAGAGAAACAGAACCAATAGGAGATATCCATAAATATGAGATTTATAAAGATGTCTCACACAACCATGGGAATGGAAGAGCCCAAAATCCACAGGGCAGTCTATGAAGCTGGTAGCACTGATGAAGTGTCTGGACAAACTCCACAGGAGAGGCTTGCTGACTGAAGAAGCAGCCAAAAGTCCTCTTTTCTTCCTTAAAAAGTCTTCAGCTGATTGGGTTATTTTCTTTGTGGGAGAAGCACCTCAATATGTCACAGATGTAATCAGCCACAGATGCAATCAGCTAACTGGTGATTTAATACACCAGCCTTCTGGTTTATCAACCAGCCATGAAATATCCTTGCAGCAATGGTCAGACCAGTGTTTACCTGATCAGACAACTAGGCATCATCACTTGGCCAAGTTGATACCAGAATCTAACCATCACAGTCCACCCTTTGTCAACTTGAAACATGTTAAATTTCACCTCGAAACATGCTTAATTTCCAAATAGGACACAATAACAGACAAATATTTCACCTAACAATACTCAATTGTTCTTCATACAACCATCTCTCCAGAATAGGGTGCAAGTCCCTAGGTAAAATTCACTGTTAATCTTCATATCCTATGACTTAAATACTGTAACATGAACAACACAATTTATGTCATAGGATAAGAAGAAAACAAGATGTTTGCTTATGTACAGATGCAAACATACTCATAAGAAAGCAGGAAGAAAATAGTCATACAATCACAGTCCTAATTTCTGTAACTGGTCATGTGGCCATAGTTCATATTTATCACTATCTTCTTTGACTACTCATTCTATGTTCCCTTTACCTTCAGCAAGCACTTCAACTGGCTGGGGTGACTCAAACCTTCATTCCTGGAGTTTCTGGGCCATTGGTAGTCTTGCCTAAATTAGGCTGTTGCAGTTTTTCATTGACTTTAATCACAGGGCATGGTAGTATTAAGAAATGTCCTAGGGGATTTTCTGCATTACAGGAAAACTCTTCCTTACCTCCATTGTGCAGCTGCAGTCCTATTTCTCCTTTGATAGTCAGGATCAATCACCCCAGACATAACAGTAATCTCCTTTCATTCCTGTTGATTTGATGGCATGGTGGAAGTCTAAACTTCCAGTTCAATGGAATCATTGTTGTGTCTCCCTGTAGGAGCACTCCTCTGTTTGGAATTTAGACCTATAGACAAGCAGCCCTTAAGGTTTCAGGGACAGGAAGCAAAATTTTTCCTAATGGATCGCTAGGGGTGATATTGAGTGGTGCCACTCCAATTTCCACCCCTTGATTCTTGGATGCATGAATCATGGCTATTAGAGAAACAGCACCATAGAGTGGTGCATACACAGCCTCCTGGAGAACATTGCCTTAGCCCTGTAAGGTATTGCCACCTAGTTGGCACCATAATTGGGTCTTCAAAAGGCCATATAAATGTTCTATCAACCCAGATTCCTCTGGATGAAGGGGAACATGGTAAGACCAGAGAATTCTATGATCATGTGCCCATTCCAGCACTTCATTTGCTGTAAAGTGGGTTCTTTGATAATAAGCAATGCTGTGTGGAATACCATGACAGTGGGTAAGGCATTCTGCAAGTCCATGTATCATAGTTTTTGCAGAAGACTTGAGTGCAGGGAATGTAAACCCATATGCAGAGTATGTGTCAATTCTAGTTAGAACAAATCGTGGTCACTTCCATGATGGAAGTGGTCCAATGTAATCAACCTGCCACCTGGTAGTAGGCTGATCACTATGGGGAATGTTGCCATATCAGGGACTGAGTGTAGGTCTCTGCTGCTGGCAGATTTGGCACTCAGCATCATCTGTAGCCAGGTCAACCTTGGCAAGTGAAAGCCCATATTGCTGAGACCATGAATAATCCCCATCCCTACCACCATGCCCACTTTGTTCATGAGCTCATTGGGCAAAGGCAGGAGGGGATGAAGAAAGTGAATGACTTGCATCCACAGGATGGGTCATTTTATCCATTTGATAATTAAAAGCTTCCTCTGCTGAAGACATTTTCTGGTGAGCATTCACAAGGGACACAAATATATTCATATTCTTTGCCCACTCATAAAGATCTAATCACATAAATCTTTCCCAGACCTCTTTGTCACCAGTTTTTCAATCATGCTCCTTTCAAGTCCCTGACCATCCAGCCAAACCATTAGCAGGAGCCCATGAGTCAGTATACAAATGCACCTCTGTCCAGTTCTCCATCCAAGCAGAATGAACAACCAGGTGCATTGCTCAAAGTTGTGGTCACTGGGAGGATTTCCCTGCACCACTGTCCTTTAAGGAAAGCAGTCGAAGTGCTGAAACTGACCACTTCTGGGTAGTGCCGGCATATCATGCATAAACATCTGTAAATCAGGCCTAAGTTTTCTCTTCCTTGGTCAATTGACTGTAAGGAACTCCCCAAGAGACCATAGCTCTTGACTGGGAAAGAAAAGGCAATGTGGCAGAAGTGGGAGTCATGGGCATTGGGGCCACTTCCTCATGTCACTTGTGCCTTCAGGACCTTCTTGAGCCCTATCTCTAAAATACCATTTCCATTTTATGATGGAATGCTGCAGTGCATGCTCAACTTTGTGACATGGTAGGTCAGACAACATCCAACTCATGATAGGCAACTTAGGTCTCATGGTAACTTGGTAGCCCATGGTTAAGCATTAAGTCTCTACTAAGGTCCAGTATCAGGCTAAAAGCTGTTTCTCAAAAGGAGAGTAGTTATCTGAAGCAGATGGTAAGGCTTTTCTCCAAAATCCTAAGGGTCTGCATTGTGATTCTCCTATAAGGCCTGCCAAAGGCTCTGGATAGCATCTCTATTTGCCATGGACACTTCCAGCACCATTGGATCTGTTGGATCATATGGCTCAAGCGTCACAGAAGCATGCACAGAAGCCTGGACCTGTTGCAGAGCTTCCTCTTGTACCATTCCCCACTCAAAACTTGGATCTTTTCTAATCACTTAGTAAATGGGTGGGAGTAGCACACCCCAGTCAGAACTATGTCATCTCCAAAATCCAAAGAGGCCAACTAAGCATTATGCTTCTTTTTTTATTGTAGAAGGGGCCAGATGCAACAGCTTATACTTCACCTTATAAGGTGCCAAAGGACTGGACATCTAGAAATTTGGACATGTGCCAAATAACTGGATATCTAGAAATTTCACTGAGTGGAAGACCCCTATATTTTTGTTGGATTTATCTCCCATCCTCTGACAGGCAAATGCCTTATCAATAAATCTGAAGTAGTTGTACATCTTGCTCACTAAGTCCAATCAGCATGATATTATCAATATAATGGACCAATGTGATGTCTTGTGGTAGGGAGGAGCTATCAAGTCCCCTGTAGAGAAGATTGTTACATAGGGCTGGAGAGTTGATATATCCCTGATGTAGGAAAGTGAAGATATACTTCTGGTCTTTCCAGCTGAATGCAAACTGTTTCTGGTGGTCCTACTGATAGCTATTGAGAAAAAGCATTTGCCAGATCAATAGCTGCATACCAGGCTATACCAGTGTCATCCTCCAAGACCCATCTGTTTTCTGCAGAGGCCAAATAGGAGAATTGATGAGTATATGGTGGGACTCACCATCCCTGCATCCTTCAAGTCCTTAAGAGTGGCACTAATCTCTGCAATCCCTCCAGGAATACGGTAATGCTTCGGATTTACTATTTTTCTAGGTAAGGGCAGTTCTAGTGGTTTCCACTTGGCCTTTCCTACCATAATAGCCTTCACTCCGAATCAGAAAACCTATGTTCAGATTCTGCCAGTTCCTGAGTATACAGATTCCAATTATGCATTCTGGAACTGGGGAAACGATCATAAAATGGGTCCAGGGATGCTCTAGACCTACTCTGAGTTGAACCTGACCTCCATGAGTCCTCTGACTGGTGGACCAGAGTGACGTTTTGGGTCTCCTGGAATTGGTGTCACTTCTGAGCCAGTGTCTAATAATTCTTGAAATGTCTAACTATTTCCTTTTCCCCAATGCAGTCACCCTGTGTATTAGTTAGGGTTCTCTAGAGAAACAGAGTCAACAGGGAACACTCACAAATATAAAATTTATAAAAACTGTCTCACATGACAGTGGGAATGCAGAGTCCAAAATCTGCAGGGCAGGCTGTAAAGCCGATGACGCCGATGGAGGGTCTGGATGAAGTCCACAGGAGAGGTTTGCCAGCCGAAGCAGGAATAGAACCTGTCTCTTCTGAATCCTCCATAAAAGGCTTCACGTGATTAGATTAAACATCATTCATTGCAGAAGACACTCCCCTTTGGCTGATTACAAATGGAATCAGCTGTGGATGCAGCTGACGTGATCATGATCTAATTTTATGAAATATCCTCATTGCAACAGACAGACCAGCACGTGCTCAACCAGGCAAACAGGTACCACCACTTGGCCAAGTTGACACATGAACCTGACCATGCCAGTCCACCCCTTGTCAACTTGGCAGCTACATATATCACCTTAAACCATACCCAATTTCCAAATAAAAACAATAAAACACACATTTTTTCCTTTTACCTAACAATACTCAACTGTCCTGCATATAACTGGAAACACATTAAATCTCTCCAGAATAGGGCACAAATCCTTGGGCAACATTCATTCTTAAACCTGATATCTTACAACTTAAATAGTATAACATGAACAAAACAGCATTACAGTCCTTGTTTCTGTAACTGATCATGTGTTCGAAATTCATTTTTATCACTACCTTCTTTGAATACCCATTCCATGTTCCCTAAACCCTCAGCAAGCACTTCGGCTGGCTGTGGTTCTTCGCCTGTGGGGTGACCCAAACCTTCATTCCTGAAGTTTCAGAGCCATTGGTAGTCCTGCCTGGATTGGGTTGTTGCAGTTTTCCATTGATTTTAATCACAGGGTATGGTAGTACTAAAAGACGCCCTAAGGGATCTCCTATATTCCAAGAAAACTCTTCTTTACCTCCATTATGTAGTCGCAGTCCTACTTCTTCCTGATAGTCAGGGTCAATCACCCCAGACAATAATGTAATTCCCTTCTTGGTTTGTTGATCCAGTGGCATAAGCAGCCGAAAGTGACCAGGTGGCAGTCTTAACTTCCAGTTAAGTGGAATCATTGTTATTTCTCCTGGAGGGAGCACTCCCCATTTTGGAACTCAAACATGTAGACCAACAGAGCTCAGGGTCGCAGGGACAGGGAGCAAAAATTTTTCTAGTGGATCACTAGGGGTAATAGTAAATGGTACCACTCCCATTTCCACCTCTTGGTTCCTGGGCCCAGGGATTCTGGCTATGGAATAAACAGCACCATACAGTGAATGCTGATTCAGAGCATGTACAGCTTCCTGGAGAACATTACCCCAGCTTTCCAAGGTATTGCCACCTAGTTGGCACCATAATTAAGTTTTCAAAAGGCCATTCCACCATTCTATCAATCCAGCTGCTTCTGGACGATGGGGAACATGGTAAGACCAGAGAATTCCATGAGCATGTGCCCATTCCCACACTTCATTTGCTGTGAAGTGTGTTTCTTGATCAGAAGCAATGCTATGTGGAATACCATGATGATGGATAAGGCATTCTGTAAGCCCACAGATGGTAGTTTTGGCAGAAGCATTGCATCCAGGGAAAGCAAACCCATATCAAGAGTATGTGTCTATTCCAGTTAGAACAAATCACTGCCCCTTCCATGAAGGGAGTGGTCAATGTAATCAACCTGCCATCATGTAGCTGGATGGTCACTTCGGGGAATGGTGCCATATTGGGGGCTGAGTGTGGGTCTGTGCTGCTGGCATATTGGGCACTCAGTAGTGCCTGTAACCAAGTCAGCCTTGGTGAGTGGAAGTCCATATTGCTGAGCCCATGCATAACCTCCATCCCTACCACCATGACCACTTTGTTCATGAGCCCATTGGGCAATGACAGGAGTTACTGGGGAAAGGGGCTGACCGGTATCCACAGGACGGGTCATTTTATCTGCTTGATTATTAAAACCTTCCTCTGCTGAAGTCACCCTCTGCTGCTCATTCACATGGGACACAAATATCTTCATGTTTTTAGCCCACTCAGAAAGGTCTACCCACATACTTCTTTCCCAGACCTCTTGGTCACCAATTTTCCAATTATGGCCTTGCCAAGTCCCTGATCATCCAGCCAAACCATTAGCAACAGCCCATGAGTCAGTGTACAAATGCACCTCTGGCCAGTTTTCCTTCCAAGCAAAATGAACAACCAGGTGCACTGCTAGAAGTTCTGCCCACTGGGAAGATTTCCCCTCACCACTGTCCTTCAAGGACACCCCAGAGAGAGGTTGTAATGCTGCAGCTGTTCACTTTCGGGTGGTATCTACATATCGTGCTGAATCGTCTGTAAACCAGACCCAAGTTTTCTCTTCTTCACTCAATTCACTGTAAGGAACTCCCCAAGAGGCCATAGCTCTGGTCTGGGAAAGAGAAGGTAATGTGGAAGGAGTGGAGACCATGGGCATTTGGGCCACTTTTTCATGTAACTTACTTGTGCCTTCAGGACCTGCTTTGGCTCTATCTCATATATACCATTTCCATTTTACAATAGAGTGCTGCTGCGCATGCCCAACTTTATGGCTTGATGGGTCAGACAACACCCAGCTCTGATAGGCAACTCAGGTCTCATGGTAACTTGGTGGCCCATGGTTAAGCATTCAGTCTCTAGTAAGGCCCAGTAGCAGGCCAAAAGCTGTTTCTCAAAAGGAGAGTAGTTATCTGCAGCAGATGGTAAGGCTTTGCACCAAACTCATGAGTGTCTGCATTATGATTCTCCTATAGGGGCCTGCCAAAGGCTCCAGACAGCATTTCTATTTGCCACTGACACTTCCAGCACCATTGGATCTGCTGGATCATATGGCCCAAGTGGCAGAGCAAGTTGTCCAGCAGCCTGGACCTGTCACATAGCCTCCTCTTCTTCAGGTCCCCACTCAAAATTAGCAGCTTTTCTGATCACTCGATAAATGGGCCGAAGTAGCACACCCAAATGAGGAATGTGTTGTCACCAAAATCCAAGAAGACCAACTAGGGGTGTGCCTCTTTTTCGGTCATAGGAGGGGCCAGATGCAGCAACTTATCCTTCACCTTAGAAGGGATATCTCGACATGCCTCACATCACTGGACACCTAGAAATTTCACTGAGGTGGAAGGCCCCCGTATTTTTGTTGTATTTATCTCCCATCCTCTGACATGCAAATGACTTACCAGTAAATCTAGAGTAGTTGCTACTTGCTCACCAGGTCAAATAAACATAATATCATCAATATAATGTACCATGTGATGTCTTATGGGAGGGAGAAATGATCAAGGTCTCTGTGGACAAGATTATGACATAGGGCTGGAGAGTTGATGTACCTCTGAGGTAAGATGGTGAAAGTATATTGCTGACCTTGCCAGCTGAAAGCAAACTGTTTCTGGTGGTCCTTACTAATACCTATTGAGAAAAAAGCGTTTGCCAGATCAATAGCTGCATAACAGGTACCAGGGGATATATTGATTTGCTCAAGCAATGATACCACATCTGGAACAGTAGCTGCAACTGGAGTTAGCCCCTGGTTGAGTTTATGATAATCCACTGTCATCTGCCAACACCCGACTGTTTTCTGCACAGGCCAAATAGGAGAGTTGAATGGGGATGTGGTGGGAATCACCACCCCTGCATCTTTCAAGTCCTTAAAAGTGGCAGTAATCTCTGCAATCCCTCCAGGAATCCAGTATTGCTTCTGATTTACTATTTTGCTTGGTAGGGGCAGTTCTTGTGGCTTCCACTTGGTCTTTCCCACCATAATAGCCCTCACTGCATGAGTTAGAGAGCCAATGTGGGGACTCTGCCAGTTTCTCAGTATGTCTATTTCAATTATACATTCTGGGACTGGGCAAATAACTACAGGATGAGTCCAGGGTTCCACTGTACACTCTGTGAGACAGACCTGAGCTAAAACTCCATTGATCACCTGGCCTCCATAAGCCCCCACTCTGACTGGTGGACCAGAGTGACATTTTGGGTCTCCAGGAATTAATGTCACTTCTGAATCAGTGTCTAATAATCCCAGAAATATCTGATCATTTCTTTTTCCCCAATGCAAAGTTACCCTGGTAAAAGGCTGTTGGTCTCCTTGGGGAAGGCTTTTGAAGTTTAACAGTATAAATATGTGGCAGTGTAACAGTATAAATATGTGGCAGTTCTCCCCCAAAGGGACCTGAGCTTCCCTTCATTCGAGGGTCTCTGGGTCTGTAAACTGTTTCAAGTCTGGAAATTGATTAAGGGGCCATGACTCTGTGTTTTTGTAATTCAGGTTAGACTTCTGTTCACTTGACCTAGAATTCCTTTGTTTATACAGCTCAAAGAAGAATTTAGTAGACTGCCCTTCTATTGTATTTGTAGGTACCCCCATGATTTACTAGCCAATGCCACAGATCTCTGCGTTGTCATATAATTTTGACACCTGCTTTGAGTTTGCTGTCTATTATAATAGCCACGTCTACCCTGTCTTTGGTGATTAAGTGCTGCCACATGGCTTTTGTCAACTCGGGATCCCATCATCCCCATTGTGTTTAAGGATTCCAGCTCTGTGACAGCAGTTTCTGCAGTAATATCTGACCTATAGATAAGTGCAACCATAGAGCTCTTTAGGGATGATGGTGCTAGTCTCACAAATTTATTTCTCACTGTTTTGGTAAAAGGTGCATCCTCCGGACATTCCTGGGGTGTAAGAGCAGGCTTTGCATGATAAATCCACTCTAACATTCCACTCTCTCTAAACCTCTGGATCCCCTCATCTACATTGTACTAGGGCAGTTCTGGCATTCCAACTTCAGTTAATTTCAGTCACCTTTTGATCCATGTTTCAACCAACCATCCAAACAAACTGTTAACACCTTTTTTAACCACTGGAGCTATAACATTGAGTTCAGAATCTCTTCTTAGTGGGTCCACATCAATAAATTCAGTCTGATCCAGCCTTATATTCCTCCCACCATTATCCCACACCCTTAAAATCCATTGCCACACATATTCTCCTGATTTCTGTCTATATAAATTGGAAAACTCACACAGTTCTTTTGGAGTACAACGTATCTCCTCATGTGTGATACTTTGTATCTCACCTTTAGGGTCCTGTTGGGATTTTAGTCTAGTTATAGGTCTAGAAGAAATGAGGGGTGGTGGGGGTGGGTCATGAAAACAATTAGAAATATCTTCCAAGCCATTTGCTTCAGGGCATTCATTTGCAGTTTCCTCTGGTGAAACAAGATTAATCACTCTAGGATTAATCCCTTCAGGAAGAGGTTGGGTGGCCAACTCCTCAAGGCAGGCTGGCAGTGAGGCAGTTATGTCCTCAGGGCAAACTATTAAAAGGTTATCTAGAGAGGACTTACCATGACCTAGGGTTTCAACCTCATCCCTGACATCATTATCAATTCTTATGTAACCATCCCATTTTTCAGGGTCCCACTCCTTTCCAATCAATGCTCTCACTTTAATGGCAGACACCATGCAACTTTGATATTTCAGTTTATGTTGTACAGTTGCTACTCTAACAATAAGATTCTGAGTCTGATTTTCAGAGATGTCAAGTCTACGGCTACAGGAAATAAGATTTTCCTTCAGGATACTCATAGAAACATCTACATCTGTCAGACGGCACTTTAGTTGCTCATTTGAAGCCTTAAGCCCATCCCTTTCACTCCTTAATATAGCCAGTATATCTAACAACAACCAATCAACATCTCCATACCTCTTATTTCTACAAAACTCTGAAAAGTTGTCAAAAACATTATCCCCCAGAGCCTGGCTTCATACAAGTGAAGCATTAGGAGAATTGAATGGTGATATTTTGACTATCTCTTTTG
>PVIY010005849.1:28087-91541 GCA_004026745.1 Myrmecophaga tridactyla
CTCCATGGATTGGGAGTGTCATTCTGATTATGAGAATCAGAGTCCTTAGTGTCTTTGAGTCCAGTCAGAGTAGAAAACCATTTATAAAAACCCATTTTTAAGATTCTGTTTCTTAAGAACCACCCCACTCTCGGTATCAAGATGTATTAGTTAGGGTTCTCTAGAGAAACAGAATCAACAGGGAACACTCACAAATATAAAATTTATAAAACTGTCTCACATCACCATGGGAATGCAGAGTCCCAAATCCACAGGACAGGCTGTGAAGCCTACAACTACAATGGAGGGTCTGGATGAACTCCCCAGGAGAGGCTCGCCAGCCAAAGCAGGGATGAACCTGTCTCTTCTGAATCCTCCTTAAAAGGCTTCATGTGATTAGATTAAACATCACTCATTGCAGAAAACACTCCTCTTTGGCTGATTACAATTAGAATCAGCTGTGGATGCAGCTGACATGATCATGATCTAATTCTATGAAATGTCCTCATTGCAACAGACAGGACAGCATTTGGCCAACCAGACAAACAGGTACCACAACTTTTCCAAGTTGACACAGGAACCTGACCATGACACCCTGATATAAGGCTGCAGGTCTCCTTGAGGAAGGCTGGGGGAACGTTAACAATCTAAATTTTGGGAAATGTTAAAGGGTCCTTCCCCAAGAGTACCCAGCCCTCCCCTCACTGAAGGGGCTCTGGGTCTGTGAACTGTCTTTAATCAGGGAATTGATTAAAGGGCCATGACTTTCAGCTTTGTAAGTCAAGTTAGACCTCTGTTCTCTTGATCTAGAATACTTCTGCTTATACAGCTTAAGCAAAAATTTAGTAGACTGCCCATCTATTTTTCTTCTGGGTACCCCATCGTCTACTAGCCAATACCACAAGTCTCTGTGAGTCAAATTATCTTGACTGCTGCTCTGAGTCTTCTGTCCTTTACAATGGCCACACCCTCCTTGTTTTATGGTGATTAATTTTCACCAAATTGTTCCTGCCAACTCAGGATCTGATCATCCCTGTTGTGTTTAAGGATTCCAGCTCAGTGACAGTAGTTCCCACAGTAATATCTGACCTATAGAGAAGGGTGACTAACGAGCTCTTATGCAGAGCTCTTATGCAGTTCCCCCAGCCTTCCTCAAGGAGATCTGCAGCCTTATATCAGGGTGTCATGGTCAGGTTCCTGTGTCAACTTGGCAAAGTTGTGGTACCTGTTTGTCTGGTTGGCCAAGTGCTGACCTGTCTGTTGCAATGAGGACATTTCATAGAATTAGATCATGATCATGTCAGTTGCATCCACAGCTGATTCTAATTGTAATTAGATGGCTGTAGTCTCACGAATTCATCTTTCTAGTTTCTGGTGAAAGTTGTGTCCTCTGGACATTCCTGGAGTGTGTGAGCATGTTTTCCATGACAAATTCCCTAAACATCCTAGTTTCTCTAATCTACCTTATACCAGGGCAATTCTGGCACTTCAACCTCAGGTAACATCAGCCATCTTTTGATCCATGTTTCAGCCAACCATTCTAACAAATTGTTAATGATGTCACTAACCCCTGGGGCTACAACTTTGAATGCAGAATCTCTGCTTATCAATAATTTCAGCTTGATCCAAATTTATACTCCTTCCACCATTATCCCATACCCTTAATATCCATCCCCACACATGTCCCCTGATTTTTTCTGTATAGATTGGAAATCCCATGCAGTTCTTTTGGAGCATAGCATACCTCCTCATGGGTTACCTTTTGTACCTCACCTTTTGTGGCCTGTTGGAACTCTAGTCTAGTGATAGGTCTTGAAGTAAAGAAGGGTGGTGGGAGTGGCTCATGAAAAGAAGTAGCAGTGTCTTTCAAGCTAAATACTTTAGGGCATTCCATTGAAGTTTCAGCTGGTGAAACAGAATTAGCTTATCTTGGTAAAGGATTGAGGGCCATTTCCCAGAGGAGGTAGTTATAAGGTTAGCAGGCCATGAAGAGTTAATCTCATTAGGTGGAGTTTGGATGGCAGACCTGTCTCAGCACACTGGAGGCTGGGAAACTGTTTCCTCAAGTCAGTTTATTGTTCTATCTAGCCAAGCCTTAGCAAATTTGGGGGAGTCCATCACCCCATCACCATCATTATCAAGCCACATATCCCCTTTCCAAGTTTTACAATCCCATTCTTTTCCAATTAAAGCCCTAGCATTAACAGCAGACACCCTGCAAGGCTGAGATTTTAGTTTACATTGTAAATCTGCTTCTCACATAATGAGACTTTTGTCTGGTTTTCAGAGATCTCAAGTCTATGACCACAGGAAATAAGATTTTCTTTCATGGAAAACATGGAACCTTTTACATCATTCATATGGCATTCATATTTCAAATTTTAAGACTTCAGCTCACCGCTTTCCCTCATCACTGTATCCAGCATATCTAACAACAATCAGCCAATATCATTATTCCTCTTAATTCCACAAAATTCCATGAGGGTGTCAAAAACACTCTCACCCAGAGCCTTGTGTAAGCATACAATTAGTAGAATCTAAAGGTGATATTTTGAGTATCTCTTTTGCCAACTCACCCCATGGACTGTCAGTGCCATCTTGATTATTGGAAACAGAGTTATTAGTGATTCTGAGTCTAATCAGAGTAAAAAACAATTGTAAAAACCCATTTTTAAGATTCTGTTTCTCAAGAACCACTTCAAGTACCAAGGTGTATTAGTCAGGGTTCCCTAGAGAAGCAGAACCAACAGGAGATTTCCATAAATATGAGATTTATAGATGTGTCTCATGCAAACATGTGAATGGAGGAGTCCAAACTCCACAAGGCCAGCTGTGGAGCTGGCAGCTCTGATGAAGGGTCTGGACTAGCTCCACAGGAGAGGCTGACTGACTGAAGAAGCAGCCAAAAGTCTCTCTTCTTCCTCAAAAATATTCAACTCATTGGACTATCTTGGTGGGAGGCACATCTTAGTTGATCACAGATGTATTCAAGCACAGATGCAAACAACTGATGGATGATTTAATACATAAGCCTTCCAGTTTATCAATCAGCCATGAAATATCCTTGCAGAAATGGTCAGGCCAGTGCTTGCCTGACCAGATAACTTGGTATCATCATTTGGCCAAGTTGACACCAAAGTCTAACCATTGTACTAGTAATGAGTAGTCTTAGGAGGAAATCAAGAAAAAAATTCAATTTACAAACATAACAAAAGAATGGAATATTTAGGAATAAATTTAACAAAGTTCACAAAAGACTTATACACAGAAAACTACAAGAAATTGCTAAAAGAAATTTAAGAAGACCTATAAAAAAGGACCAACCATGCTCTTGGTTTGAAAAACTAAATGTAGTTAAGATATCAATTCTACCCAATTTGATTTATAGATTCAACACAATACCAATTAAAATCCCAACAACTTACTTTTCAGAAAGAGAAAAACCTGTAACCAAATTTATTTGGAAGGGCAGAATACACCAAATAGCTAAAAATATCATGAGAAAGAGGAATGAAATGGGAACTCTCACACTACCTGACTTTAAAGCATATTAGAAAGCTACAGTAGTCAAAACAGCATGGTACTCGCATAAAGATAGTTATGTTGACTAATGAAATAGACTTAAGTGTTCAGAAATAGACTCTCTTATCTATGATAAGGTGGTTAATCCAACTCAACTGGGATAGAACAACCTCATCAATAAATAGAGTTTTGAGAACTTGATGTCCATATACAAAAGAATGAATGTGGATCCCTATCTCACACTTTATACAGAAAATTAACTTAAAATGGATTAAAGACCTAAACATTACAGCTAAGAATGTAAAATTATTAGAAAAAATGTAGGGAAATATCTTAAGCATCTTGTGATATAAGGTGGTGCCCTGAACCTTACACTGAAAAATGAGCAATGAAAGAATAAATAGATAAATGAACTCTCCTCAAACTTAAACACTTTTGTGTATCAGAAGACTTTTTCAGAATGGTAAAATGACAGTCTATGCGATGGTAGACAATATTTGGAAACCACATATCAAGTAAGGGTTTAAAATACAGAATATATAGAGATCCTACAACATAACAATGAAAGGACAAACAACCTAATTTTAAATGGGCAAAAGATATGGACAGGCAATTTTCAAAAGAGGAACTACAAATGGCTCAGAAACATATGAAAAGATGCTCAGCATCACTGGCTTTTAGGGAAATGCAAATCAAAACCACAATGAGATATCATCTAACACCTACTAGAATTGGCCATTATCAAATAAACAGAAAGCTACAAGTGCTGAAGATGATGTGGAAAAAGAGACATACTTATTCACTGTTGGTGAGAATGTAAAATGGTGTCATTGCTTTGGGAGGCAGTTTGGTTGTTCCTTACATAGCTAAGTACAGAATTGCCATATGATCCTGCAGTCCCAATACTAGGTAAATATTCAAAGGAATTGAAGGCAAAGATTTGCACACTGATGTTTATTACAGCATTGTTTATGACTGCTAAGAGATGGAAACAACCCAAATGTCCATCAACAAATGAATGGCTACACAAACTGCGGTATACACATATGATGGACTATTATACAGCTGTAAGACATTATAAAGTCATGAAGCATATAATAATGTGGATGAACCTTGAGGACATTATGCTGAGTGAAATTAACTAGAAACAGAGGGACAAATACTGTATGATCTCACTTAAAGGAATTAACATTATTGAGTGAATTTTGAGAGTTAAAGTTAAGAACACAGGTTATGAGTCAGTAGAAAGAAGGTAGATAATGGGCATTAGATACTGAAGGAGTACAGAATGTACTACAGTACTGATTGGAAAAATCAGAAATGGATAATACAATGCTATCTGATGGTAGGACAATAATACAAGTACACTGAATGAAGCTGAGTGTGCTTATAGTTAAGGGAGTTGAATTGATAAGCGTTGGAAAGATGGAAAAATAGATGATAAAGACTGGGACAGTATAACTTAGCAATGACTGGAGTGGACAATGATGGTGATTAAATGCACAAATATAAGAGCGTTTTTGCATAAGCATGACCAAATGAACATCAACACTGCAAAATGTTCAAAATGAGATGGTATATGGAGAAAAATACAATCAAAGCAAACCAGGGTCTACAGTTAACAGTAACATTGTAATATCCTTCCATTGAAAGTAACAAAGGCAAAAGCTAAATGTCAAAAAGCAGGGGATATAGGGGAGGGGTATGGGATTCCTTGTGGGGAGAAATGGAAATGTCCTCATATAGATTGTGGTTGTGAAGACATGGTTTTGTGATTATACTGGAATTATTGAGTTTTTAACTCGGTTGGATTGTATAATGTGTGAATAAAACTGTTTAAAAATGAACAGAGAGACACAACTGCTTGAGAGAATGTGGAGAGAGAGATGTACCTATTCATTGTTGGCAGGGAAAGATAGTGGTGCAGCTCCTCTGGAAGAAAGTGTGGTGGCTCCACAGGAGGCTACATGTGGGTGCCCTATGATCCTGCAACCCTGTAGTTAGGTGCATATTTGGAGGAACTGAGAGTGGGGACAAGAATGGACATTTCCACACTCGTGTTTTGGTGGTAGTGATAATGATTTGCATTGGACAGAGGTGGCCTAAGGGCACATTGACAGAGGAATGGTAAAGGGAACTGTGATATATACATATAATGGGCCATTGAGTGGCTGCAAGAAGGCATGAAGTTGAGAGTCATGTAACTAGGTGAATGAAACATGAGGACAGTATGTCGAATGAAATAAGCCAGAAAGGAAAAGACAAATATTATTATGCCTCACTGATATGATGTAACTATAATGGACAAACTCTAAAATTGAATTCAAGAGCATAGGTTTTGAATTGTAAAGGTTCCTAGATTGTAACCTCTTATAGCAATCACATTTATTCCAGAATTGTAACTTATTTCTAAGTTCTGAGATTCTGAGCTCTTTGTGTATAACCTGGTCATTCCCTGGAACTTCAGATACTTGTTTGGCCTCTGAGACTCAGATCCAGAATTCTGTAGTTATGAAAGTCAGCACTACCCCATACAGCACCTGTTAACAATACTGAAAAGGTGATCAGATTTCAATTAGAGATATAAATGTTTTTGATCTGGGTAGGACTAAGGTAAAGCAGACTACAGGGCAAAGGATGATGGGACAGTATTTTAAAACTTCAACTTCTGTGTGAGATCAAAGGAAAAGATATTTATTTGACTCAAAATTTATATTTTTGGTAGCACAATATCTAATCTAACTTGTATGGTCAGTTTATCAAACACCATAATTACATTGAATCTGGAATAGGGAGTGAGATCTTGTTGGTTTGTAGAGGTTAGTGGAATTATATCCCAGAGTAAACTGGGCAGAAGATTGAAAAGTATTTGCAAAGTCCCCTTTGTGGACTGGGAGAAAATGTGGAAATCTGGAACATCTCCACCTGTTATTCTTGCAATCACTGGGGATGGCCAATTTTATATGCCAGGCCCTTAACCTTGTACCTTATTCCTGGAAAGGATAAACTAAGCCTACTTATGAGTATACCTAAGAATCACTTCCAGAGAACCTCTTTTGTTGCTTATGTGTGGCCTCTCTCTCTATGCCAACTCTGCAGGTGAGCTCACTAACTCCCCCCATACATGGTACATGACTCCCAGGGTTGTAATCTTCCTGGCAATGTGGGATATGACTCCAAGGGATGAGCCTGGCCCTGGAACAGTGGAAGTGAGGAAGCTTTCTTGACAAAAAGGGGGAAGAGAAATGAAACAAAATAGTTTCAGTGGTTGAGAGATTTCAAATAAAGTTGAGACTTCATTCTTGAGGTTATTTTTATGTAGTATATATATATTTGTTTTCAGCTTTTGGTGTATTGAAGTAGTCAAAGGCAAATACCTGAAACTGTTGAACTGTAATCCAATAGCCCTGATTCTAGAAAATGATTGAATAACTATAGAGCTTTTAAGGTGTGACCACGAGACTGTGAAAACCTTGTGACTGATAATCCCTTTATCCAGTGAATAGACAAATGAGTAAGGAAAAAAAAGCAAAAAATAAATAAATAATAGGATGTAAGGGGGAGAATGGGATATTTTGAGTGTTATTTTTCACTTTTACTTGTACTTTTATTCTTATTTTAATTTTTTTGAGTAATGAAAATGTTCAAAAAACTATTTTGATGACAAATGCACAGCTATATTATGATACTGTGAAACACCTGTTGTACAATTTGGATAATTGTGTGGTATATGGATATTTATCTCTCAATAAAATTGTATTAAAAATCAACTTACTATAGATATGATGATGATTTCTGAATGTTGAATTTGATTTCCAGTGATCAATATGTCTATCTCTAAGCCAGTATCATGCTGTGTTGTTGATCATTGCTTTGTAATATACTTTAAAGACAGGAAGTGTGAGACGTCCACTTCGTTCTTCTTTTTTCAACATGTTTTTGGCTATTCAGGGCCCCTTACCCTTCCAAATAAATTCATAATTGGCTTTCTTATTACTTCCAAGCAGACTTTGCAAATTTTGAATGGGATTGCTTCAAATCTGTAAATCAGTTTGTGCAGAATCAACATCTTAACGTTATTTAGTCTTTCTATCCATGAATACAGAAAGTCCTTCCATTGATTTAGGTCTTCTTTGATTTCCTTTAACAATATTTTGTTGTTTTCTGAGAACAAGTCCTTTATATCCTTGATTAAGTTTATGCTTAGATATTTTATCCTTTTTGTTGGAATTGTAAACAGAGTTTTTCCCCCTGGATTTCCTCCTCAGATTGCTCATTACTACTGCATAGAAATGCTACTGATTTTTGTGTGTTCATGCTGTATTCTGCCATTTTGCTGAGTTTGTTTATTATAGATTTGGTAGATTTGTTGTTGCTATTTTGGACTTCCTAAATATAGGATCATCTCATCTGCAAATACTGAAAAGTTTTACTACTTCTTTTCCAATCTGGGTGCCCTTTTTTCTTTTTCTTGTTTAATTGCTGTATCTAGGACTTCTAGAACAATGTTGAATATAGTAGGGTGACAGTATGCATCCATAACTTGCTCTGGATCTTACAGGGAAAGATTTAAGTCTTTAGACATTGAGGATGGTGTAAGCTGTGGGTTTTTCATATATGCTTTTTATTACATTGAGAAAGTTTTCTGTGATTCACCTCTTTCAAAGTATTTTTATCATCAAGGGATGCTGGATTTTGTCAAATGCCTTCTCTGTATCAATCAAGATTATCACGTTGTTCTTCCCCTTTGATTTGTTAATGTGATATCCTACATTGAATGATTTTCTTGCATTGAAGCACCCGTGCACATACTTGATCATGGTGTATAATTATTTTAATGTAAGTTGGATTTGATTTGTGAGTATTTGTTGAGGATTTTTGCATCTATATTCACTAGGGAGATTGGTAAAAAATTTTATAATCTTCTAGTGTTTTCCTCTAGTTTTGGTATGAGGTAGATGTTGGATTCATAGAATGAGTTAAGTACCATTCCCTCCTCTTTAATTTTCTGGATGATTTTGAACAAGATTGGTATTAATTCTTCTTGGAATCATTGGTAGAAGTCACATCTGAAGCCATCTGTTCCTGGGCTTTTCTTTGTGCAGGTTTTATTTTTAAAAATTTTTTACATGGGCAGGCACCAGGAACAGAACCCGGGTCTCCAGCATGGCAGGTGAGAACTCTGCCACTGAGTCACCATTGCCTGCCCTGTTCAGAGGTCTTTGATGACCATTTAAATCTCTTTAATTTTGATTAGTTTGCTCTTCATTCCTTCAAGAGTCAGTATGGGTTGTCTGTGTGTTTCTAAGAAATTTTCCGTATCATCAAAGTAGTCTGGTTTGTTTGTGTACAATTGTTCATAGTATTCTATGGCCTTTTTATTTCTGTGGGGCAGTAGTAATACCCACCTCTCATTTCTGATTTTTTTCACATCTTCTCTCAGTTTTCTTTGTCCATCTATCTATGAGCTTGTCCATTTTGTTGATCTTTCCAAAGAACCAACTTTTGATTTTGTCAATTCTCTTTTTTTCCCTCAATTTTAATTATTTCTGCTCTGTTATCTCTTTCTTTATTGTGATTAAGTTTGCTGTTATTTTTCTAGTTCATATGGGTGTGTAGTTAGAGCTTTGATTTTAGTTCTTTCTTGCTTTTGTATGTAGGCATTTAGGGCTATTAATTTCCCTCTCATTGCTGATTGATGCAACCCATAAGTTTTGATATGTTCTTGTTTTATTTCTCCCAAGATCTTTACTGATTTCTCTTGCAATTTCTTCTTTGACCCACTGAATTTTTAAGAGTATGTTGTTTAATCTCCATAAATTTGAGAATTTTCCAGTCCTCTAACTGTGGACTTCCAGCCTCATTCATTTATGATTACAGAAAGTGCCTTGTATACTTTCGATCCTTTTAATTTTATTGAGACTTGTTTTGTGATCCACCAGGTAGTCTATCCTGGAGAATAATCAATGATCTCTTGAGAATTATGTATAGTCTA
Source organism: Myrmecophaga tridactyla (assembly GCA_004026745.1). NCBI lineage: Eukaryota > Metazoa > Chordata > Mammalia > Pilosa > Myrmecophagidae > Myrmecophaga > Myrmecophaga tridactyla. Next base: position 37,584 of record PVIY010005849.1, read on the forward strand.
CTGTCTTGAGGTCCATTGTTCTGTATATGTCTGTTTGGTCAAGTTCATTTATCCAATTATTCAAGTTCTCTCTCTCTTTATTGATCATCTAGCTATATGTTTTTATCTATTGATGTGAGTGCTCTATTGAAGTCTCCAACTATTATTTTACATACATCAATTAACCCTTAAGTTTTGCTAGTATATGCCTCATGTATAGGGGAACCCTGGTTAGGTGCATGAATATTTATGATTGTTATTTCTTCTACATAGATTGCCCCCTTTAAAATATACAATGTCCTTTTATAACTCTTATAACAGCTTTGCATTTAAAATATATATTTTGCCTGAAATTAATATATCTGCTCCAGCATTTTTGGCTAATGTTTGCATGGAATCTTTTTTTTTAAACTTTTTTATTGTATAATATAACATTTATACAAAGCAAAGAAATAAAAATAAAAATAAAACTTTGAAATAGTTTTCAAAGCACTCTTCAACAATTAGTTACAGGACAGATCCCACAGTTTGTCATGGGCTTCCATATCATTATCACAGATTTTTTCCTTCTAGCTGCTCTAGAATATAGAAGGCTAGAAGGAATAAATATATTTTTATCCTCACAATTGACTTTTTTGTGTGTGTGTGAAAAATACCATATATACAAGAAAGCAATAAATTTCAAAGCACAGCACAACAATCAGTGTAGAACAGATTTCAGAGTTTGGTATGGGTTACAATTCCACAATTTTAGGTTTTTATTTCTATCTGCTCTAAGATATTGGAGACAAAATGAAAGATCAATTTAATGATTCAACAATCATATTCATTTGTTAAACCCTACATTCTCTGTATAACCCCACCATCTACTCTGATCTTTCTATCCGACTCTTTAGGGGTATATGGGCTATGGCCATTCTAATATTTTCATGTTGCAAGGGTCTGTCAATAATAAGGGATAGGGAGAAGGAACTAATTGATGTACTGGAGAGACTGGGCCCCCTAGATTTTAGGAATTACCTGGTCCAGGGACCCATCTGGAGGTAGTAGGTTTCTGGAAAGTTACCCTAGTATATGGAACATTTATAGCATCTTATATGTTGCCTTAGGTGTTCTTTAGGGTTGGCTGGAATGGTTTTGGTTGGGTTTTGGCAAATTAGGATAGGTAGCAATGTTGAACTGAAACTTGCTTAAAAGTGAACTACAGAGTAGCCTCTCAACTCTATTTGAAATTCTCTCAGTCACTGATACTTTATTAGTTACACTTATTCTTCCCTTTTGGTCAGGATGGAATTGTTGATCCCACAGTGACAGATCCCTGGGAGTCATCTCCCATGTTTCCAGCAAAACTTTCATCCCTGGATGTCATGTCCCATATAGAGAGGGTAGCAATGATTTCACTTACAGAGTTGGGCTAAGAGAGAGTGAGGCCACAACTGAGCAACAAAAGAGGTTCTCCAGAAGTAACTCTTAGGCATACCTATAGGTAGGCTAAGCTTCTCCACTACATGCATAAGTTTCACAAGAGTAAGTCTCAAGATCAAGGGCTTGGCCTATTGATTTGGGTGTCCCTAATGTTGACATGGCATCATGGGATTCCCTATGGTAAAGTAATAGTTCCATATTTTTTGTCCTATCCCTCAGGGGACTTTGCCAATATTTTTGATTATCTGTTTAATATATTCCAGGATTTATCTAGGCATTACATTAAGCTATACAAGATTAAAAACTCTCATTCTTATTCTGAACTCCTTGTGTTTCAATTGTTCAAATGAGCTATCCAAACGGTTGAATTATCTTATGTGCTACAGAAAATTTAGGTTCTGGACAAAATAAACCTTTTTTCCTTTGGTCTCAAAGAGTAGGTGCAGCTCTAAAATATAGGCAATGTCTTCCTTACCCCTTTGTTTATATTTACCTTAATCCTGACTTGATTGTCTTCATTCTTATCTCTAAATACCAGGTTATACATATATAAAACAGCCTCTCAATATTCAGAAATAATAATCACCACTCTGGACTAAATATTTCTGCTATAAGAGCTTACAATCGAGACCCCTGCTTTCTTATAAGCATTTTTTCAAAGAGACCATACAATAATTGATCTTTTGCTTCTGACTTATTTTGCCTCACCAAATGTCCCACAGGTTCATTCACATCGTTGCATGCCTCATGACTTCATTCTTTTTTGCAACTGCACATGATCCAATCATATGTATACACCATCATTTGCCATTCTACTTCTCAGTCAGTGCATCTTTCAGCAACTGGCATTCATTCAGCATCATATATAATGCCCAAAGTCCGCAGTCCATCAACATTTTCAACTTTGGATAATTTCATTGTTCCCAGGAGAAAGGGAACACATCCTCACCTAACAAGAAATCTAAACCTCCCCTTAACTCTTGTTCCTCCTCCCATTACTTACCACTGCTGTTGCTGTGCTACTGCTGATGTTTTCCTGTTAAATATAGCCCATAGCATGCAATAGCAGTTTCTCTCCATACCCTGGACTTTAACACTCTTTGTACATGAACCATACCTTTGAAGTAGTTCTTGCAAGAACTTATTTATATTTCTAGTGTTAATCAGTGGGACACATAGGTCTATACAACCTTTTTCAATCGTGTTCATCTTTAATATGGCAATATTATTTATAGATCCACTAGAGAACTACCTTCACTCCTATCTATTCCCTTATATTGGAGTTCAATCTCATTAACTAATCATTCACCTGTCTCTAGCGTCTATGTATCTCTAAGTCCCCTATATTCTGTATTATAAGCTCTGATTTGACCTTTACCATGGTCATAAAAGTGGAGCCATACAATATCTATCCTTTTGTGTCTGGTTTATTTCACTCAGGATTATGTCCACAGGGCTCATCCAACTTGTCATGTGCTTCAGGACGTCATTTCATCTTACTGTTGCATAATATTCCATCGTGTACATATACCATACTTTCTTAATCGACTCATCTGTTGATGGGCATTTGGATTGTTTCCATCTTTTGGTGATTGTCAATAATGCTGCTGTGAACATTGGTGTGCAAATGTCTGTTAGTGTCATTTCTTTCAGCTCTTCTGAGTATATACTAAGTAGTGCTATTGCTGGGTGATAGGGCAACTCAATATTTAGTTTCCTAAGCAACCACCAAACTGTATTCCATAGTGGCTGTACCATTATACATTCCCACCACCAGAGCATAAGTGTCCCAATTTCTCCATATCCTCTCTGATATTTATAGTTACCTGTTTGTTTAATAGCAGCCATTCTTATAGGTGTAAGGTAGTATCTTATCATAGTCTTGATCTGCATTTCCCTTGTAGCTAATGAAAATGAGCATCTCTTCATGCGCTTTTGAGCCATCTGTATTTGCTCTTTAGAAAAATGCCTATTCATATCTTAAGCCCATTTTGTAATCGGGTTGTTTGCTCTTTTGTTGTTGAGTTGTATGATTTCTTTATGTAAACAGGATATCAAACCTTTGATGTGTGATTTTAAAATATTTTCTCTCATTGAGTTGGCTGCCTCTTCACCTTTTTGAGAAAGTCTTTTGAGGTGCAGAAGCATTTGATTTTGAGGAGTTCCCATTTATCTATTTTTTCTTTTGTTGCCTGTGCTTTGGGTTATAAACTTTAGGAAGCTGCCTCCTATTACCAGGTCTTGAAAATGTTTCCCTATGTTTTCTTCTAGAAGTTTTATTGTGCTAGTTCTTATATTTAGGTGTTTGATGCACTTTGAGTTTATTTTTGTATAGGGTGTAAGATAGGGGTCCTTTTTCATTCTTTTGGCTATTGACATCCAGTTTTCCCATGTCCATTTATTGAAAAGACTATTTTGTCCCAGTTCAGTGGATTTGGGGGTCATGTCAAAAATCAGTTGACCATAGATTTGGTGGGCTATTTCTGCACTCTTAATTCTATTTCATTGGTCAATACTTCTATCTTTGTGCCAGTATCATGTTGTTTTGACCCCTGTGACTTCAGAATAAGTTTTAAAGTCAGAAAGTGTTAATCCTCTCTTTTTGTTCATTTTTAGGATGCTTTTAGCTATTCAGGGTCTCTTTCCCTTCCAGATGTATTTGGTGATTAGCTTTTCCAAGTCTTCAAAGTAGTGTTTTGGAGTTTTTATTCACACTGCATTGAATCTGTAGATCAGTTTGGGTAGAATTGACATCTTAACTAAATTTAACCTTCCTATCCATGAGCAGGGAAAGTCTTTCAACCTATTTAGATTTTCTTTGATTTATTTTAGCAATGTTATGTAGTTTTCTGTGTACAAGTCATTTACATCCCTAGTTGAGTTCATTCCTAAGTACTTGATTTGTGTAGTTGCCATTTTGAATGGAAGTTTTTCTTAACTGACTCCTCAGCTAGGTCATTACTTGTATATAGAAAGGTTACTAATTCCTGCACATTAATTTTATATACTGCCACTGCGATGAATTAGCTTATTAGCTCAAGTAACTTTGTTGAAGATTTCTCAGGATTTTCCTAGTATCATGTCATCTGCAAATAATCAAAGTTTTACTTCTCCCTTTCCAATTTGGGTGCCTTTCATTTCTTTATCCTGCCTGATTGCTCTAGCTAGAACTTCTAGACAATGTTGAATAATAGTGGTGATGGTGGGCATCCTTGTCTCATCATTGATCTTATGGGGAAAGCTTTCAGTCTCTCTCCATTGAGCATGATGCTGGCTATTGGTTTTTCATATATGCCTTTCATCATATTTAGGAAGTTACTTTTTTTTTTACATGAGCAGACGCCGGGAAACAATTATTATGTTTGAGTGCTTTGTTTTCTCCATTATTTCATTGAGATACAATTCAAATTTTTCCATCTTTCTTGTCATTTGCTCTTTTGTGTGTTCAAAATCAGTTGTCCTGTCCTCTAGTTCACTTATTCTTTCTTCTGCTTTATCAATATTTTGCTGTGTGTTTCTAGTTTATTTTTGATTGGGTCTACAGAATCTTTAATCTCTGTGATATCTGCTATTTTTCTATTTATTCTTTCAAATTCCTCTGTATGCTCTTCTAGTGTCTTCTTGATTTCGTTTATGTTATTAGCCATCCCAGTGATTTTTTTCTTGTTCAACTTCAAATTTTATTTTTATTTCATTGGATATGGTGAAGGGAAGGGATCCTGAATGAATTAATAGATCCGTGATATTCTGTTAATCTCTCAAACAGAATTGGGATACAGGTTCAAGTTGTCCTTAAGACCAGGATCTGTATCAGAGTCAGAGGAGGTAGAATACTGATGCTTGGGGATGCTATCTTCCAGGAGAATGGCAGGATACAGAAGTGGAGGTTACCATTGAGGGCTTGGGGTCCAGGGTGCCAAACCTGGCACCTGAGGGTTCTCCATGTAGATCACATGTGCTGAGGTCCACATCAGCTCTTCAAGGGGCATGAGGATGGTGCAGGCGCCGAGCTGGAACTCGGAAGGTGGAAGGTTGGCCATATCTGCATGGGGACAATCTGAGGCGATTCTGGCCTCCCAGCTATGGTCCATTATTCCTTGTAAGGCCTCTCCCAAAGGGCAAGGCAAGGGTTGGGTTCTTGGCTTCTGGTTGGCCTCCTGCGTAGTCCAATATAAATCTGTCAAGCTTATCAACGTGTCGAGACATTCACCAGCTCTTCTTTATACCCCTCTTCCTGAGTCCCTGGGATATTGATTTTGACAGCATGTGTTTCTTTTACTCTGTTTGGGATTCATCACACGTTCAAAGAATTCCCATATCTCTTCAAGTACCTGCTTTCAATTCTCTTGGGTATATACCTAGTGGTTGGATTGCAAGCTTATATGATAGTTTTATATTTAGCTTTCTGAGGAATGGCCAAACGGTCTCCCACAGTGGTTGCACCATTTTACATTACCACCAGCAATGATTAGGTGTTCTTATTTCTCTGCATCCTTTTCAACACTTATTCTACATTTTTTTTAGTAGCACTTACTCTAATGGGTGGAAAAAGATACCTCATTGTGCTTTCGATTTTTATTTCCCTAATGACTAATGAGGTGGGCATCTTTTCATGCACTTTTTGTCCATTTGTATATTTTCTTTGAGAGATGTGCATTCAAATTTTATACCCATTTTAAAATTGGGTTGTCTTTTTGTTAAGTTGGAAGATTTCTTTATATATTTTGTATGTTAAACAGTTTTCAGTTATCTGTTTTCCAATATTTTCTCCCATTGTTTAGATTGTCATTTTCAATTCTGTTCAGGCACAAAAGATTTAATTTTGATGAGGTCCCATTTATCTATTTTTTCTTTAATTCTAAACCATTGCCTAAGACAAGGTCCTGTAGAAGCTTCCCTATGTTTTCTTCTAGGAGTTTGACAGTTCTAGATCTTATATTAAGGTTTTTAATCCATTTGGGGTTGATTTTTGTAAATGAAGATGAACTCTTCATAGCATCATTCAAGAGATTATCGTTTCACCATTGAGTGGCCTTCGCCACCTTGTAAAAAGTCAGTTTGCCATATAGTCCCTTGACCTTGGAGCTTGTCCTTATGAAAGTTATTCCTGCAGAGAAGAAGCCAAACCTATTTATGATTATGCTTAAGAATCACCCCCAGATAGCTTCTTTTGTTGCTCAGATGTGGCCTCTCACTCTATGCCAACTCCGAGGGGAATTCACTGCCCTCCCTCTTACATGGGGTATGACTCCCAAGGTTGTAAATCTCCTTGGCATTGTGGGACATGATTTTCAGGGATGAACCTGGCCCTAGTAACATGGAAGTAAGAAGATCTTTTGGGCCAAGAGAGGGAAGAGAAAAGAAACAAGTTTCAGTGGCTGGGAGATTTCAAATAGAGTTGAGAGGTCATTCTGGAGGTTATTCTTATGCAGTATATAGACATTATTTTTCAGTTTGGGGAATATTGGAGTAGCTAGAGGGAAATACCTGAAACTGTTGAACTGTAATCCAATAGCCTTGATTCTTGAAGATGATTGAATGACTATAGAGCTTTTAAGTTGTGTTCATGTGATTGTGAAAACTTTGTGACTGACACTTCTTTTATTCAGTGTATGGACAAATGAGTAAGAAAAAATAGATGAATAATAAATAAACAATATGGGGGATGGGATGTTTTATTTTTATTTTTAATTGTTATTCTTATTGGAGTAAAGAAAATGTTCAAAAATCGATTGCGATGATGAATGCACAGGTATATAATTATATTGATTGTACACTTTGGATGATCATATGGTATGTGAATATATATCTCAATAAAAAATACACTTAACTTAATTAGACAATCTTGTTCTATATGTGTAGTCTTACTTAATATAATAACTGACATTCCCCAATGTAGTACATACTGAGAATTCTCAGGTTACCTCTAACAAGTGCTGCTCTTAATGGACTTTCTCAAGAGTGCCAGAACTTTTTGGTCAACATTAATTTCTATGGGGAGGGTCACTGCATGGAATATAAAGTACCTGTTGTGCAAATTGAAAATTGAGGAACAGGATTTTGTTGCTATATTTTCTTATAGAGTTTCATTAAAATGTATATCAAATGTTAAAAAATCAGTTGGTCATAAATGTAATTATTGATTTCTGAGCTCTTAATTCTATTACATTGGTCTATAGGTCTGTCCTTGTGCCATTACTATGCTGTTTTGATTACCAAGGCTTTGTAATAAGTTTTAAGATTGGGAAGTGTGAGTCCTTCAACTCCATTTTTCTTTTTCAAGATGGCTTTAGTTATTCATTGCTCTTACCTGTCCATACACATTTTATGATTGGCTTGTCCTTTTCTGCAAGAAGGTTGTTGGAATTTTGAGTGGTCTTGCATTGAATATATAAATTGCTTCAGGCAGGTTTGCTATCTTAATAATATTTAGTCTTCTACTCCTTGAAGACAGAATATCTTTCCATTGATTTAAGTCTTCTTTGAGATCCTTTAGCAATGTTTTGTAGCTTTTTGTGCACAATTTCTTTACATACTTGGGTAGATTTATTCTAGATATTTGATTTTTTTGTTGCTATTATGAATGAAAATTTTCCTTGATTTCTCCTTCTGATTTTTCATAGCTTGTGTATATAAACACTACTGATATTTGTACCCCGCCACTTTGATGAGTTATTTTATTGACTTTAGCAACTTTGTTCTGGACTTCCTAATTTATTAGCGTATAGGATCATATTGTCTGCAAACAGTGAAAGTTTCACTTCTTCCTTTCCTATTTGGAAGGCTTTTAGTATTTTTTCTTGACTAATTGTTCTGGCAAGAACTTCCAGTACAATGTTGAATAGCACTGTTGACAGTGGACCACCCTGTCTTGTTCCTACTCTTAGATGGAATTTTTTCAGTCTTTTATCATTAAGTAGGATGTTAGGATTTTTCATATATGCACATTATGAGGTTGAGAAATTTCCTTTTGTTCCTAAATTCTAAGTGTTTTTATCAAAAAAGCACGCTCGATTTTGTAAATTATTTTTTCTGCATCAATTGACATATATTGTGTTTTCTTCCTTCATTCTGTTAATATGATGTCTTACATTAATTGATTTTCTCATGTTGTGCCAACATTGCATACCAGGGATAAATCCCAATTAATCATGGTATATAATTATTTTAATATGGTGTTGGATTCATTTTGCTAGTTTTATGTTGAGGATTTTGACATCTATATTCATAAGACATATTGGTCTGTAGCTTTTCTTTTCCTGTGGTATCTTTACCTGGCTTTGGGATGAGAGTGAGTTTATCATAAAATCAATTGGGGAGTGTTACCTTCTGTCATAGTCAGGTTCATGTGTCAACTGGGCCAAGTATGGTACCTGTTTGAATGGTTGGGCAAGTGCTGGCCTGTCTGTTGCAATGATATTTCATAGAATTAGGTCATGAGCACATCAGCTGCCTCCACAGCTGATTCCATTTGTAATCAGCCAAAGGGTAGTTTCTTCTGCAATGAGTGATGTTTAATCTAATCACGGAAAGCCTTTTAAGGAGGATTCAGAAGAGACAGGTGCTATTCCTGCTTCAGTTGGCGAGTCTCTCCTGTGGAGTTCATGTAGACCCTCCATCAGAGTCATTGGCTTCACAGCCTGCCCTGCGGATTTTGGACTCTGCAATCCCACAGCCACTCGAAATGCTTTTATACATTTTATATTTGCGAGTGTTCTCTGTTGATTCTGTTTCTCTAGAGAACCCTAACTAATACATCTTGGTACCAGGAGCAGTTCTTAAGAAACAGAATCTTAAAAATGGGTTTTTATGAATGGTTTCCTGACTGGATTCAAAGACACTAAGGACTCTGATTCTCTTAATCAGAATGACACTCCCAATCCATGGAGAGACTTGGCAAAAGAGATAGTCAAAATATCACCATTCAATTCTCCTAATGCTTCACTTGTACGAAGCCAGGCTCTGGGGGATAATGTCTTTGACACCTTTTCAGAGTTTTGTAGAAATAAGAGCTATAGAGATGTTGGTTGGTTGTTGTTAGATACACTGGCTACATTAAGGAGTGAAAGGGATGGGCTTAAGGCTTCAAATGAGAAGCTTAAGCACCATCTGACAGATGTAGATGTTTCTATGAGTATCCTGAAGGAAAATCTTATTTCCTGTAGCTGTAGACTTGACATCTCTGAAAATCAGACTCAGAATCTTATTGTTAGAGTAGCAACTTTACAATGTAAACTGAAATCTCAATGTTGCATGGTGTTTGCCATTAATGTGAGGGTGCTGATTGGAAAGGAGTGAGACCCTGAAAAATGGGATAGTGACATATGGATTGATAATGATGTTGGGGGTGAGGTTGAAACCTTAGATTCTCCTGTGTCTTCTCTAGATGACCCTGTAATAGTTTGCCCTGAGGACATAACTGCCTCACTGCCAGCCTGCTTTGAGGAGTTGGCCACCCAACCTCTTCCTGAAGGGATTAATCCTAGAGTGATTAATCCTGTTTCACCAGAGGAAACTGCAAATGAATGCCCTGAAGCAAATGGCTTGGAAGATATTTCTAATTCTTTTCATGACCCACCCCCACCACCCCTCATTTCTTCTAGACCTATAACTAGACTAAAATCCCAACAGGCCCCTAAAGGTGAGGTACAAAGTATCACACATGAGGAGGTACATTATATTCCAAAAGAACTGTGTGAGTTTTCCAATGTATATAGACAGAAAACAGGGAATATGTGTGGCAATGGCTTTTAACGGTGTGGGATAATGGTGGGAGGAATATAACACTAGATCAGGCTGAATTTGTTGATATGGGCCCACTAAGCAGAGATTCTGCATTCAAAGATATAGCTCAAGCAGTTAGAAAAGGAGTTAACAGTTTGTTTGGATGGTTGGTTGAAACATGGATCAAAAGGTGGCCAACATTACCTGAGGTTGAAATGCCAGAACTGCCCTGGTTTAATGTAGATGAGGGGATCCAGAGGCTTAGAGAGAGATTGGAATGTTAGAGTGGATTTATCATGCAAAGCCTGCTCTTACACCCCAGGAATGTCCGGAGGATGCACCTTTTACCAAACCAGTGAGAAATAAATTGTGAGACTAGCACCATCATCCCTAAAGAGCTCTGTGGTGGCACTTCTCTGTAGGTCAGATATTACTGTAGGAACTGCTGTGACAGAGCTGGAATCCTTAAACACAATGGGGATGACAGGATCCTGAGTTGGCAAAAGCCAGGTGGCAGCACTTAATCGCCAAAGACAGGGTAGACATGGCTATTATAATAGACAGCAAACTCAAAGCAGGCATCAAAATTAAATGACACGCAGAGATTTGTGGCATTGGCTAGTAAATCCTGGGGTACCTAGAAATATAATAGAAGGGCAGTCTACTAAATTCATGTTCGAGCTGTATAAACAAAAGAGTTCTAGGTCAAGTGAACAGAAGTCTAACCTGAATTACAAAAACACAGAGTCACAGCCCCTTAATAAATTTCCAGACTTGAAACAGTTTACAGACCCAGAGACCCTTGAATGAAGGGGAGACCAGGTCCCTTTGAGGAGAACCCTGTTACACTGCCACAAATTTATACTGTTAATCTTCCTCGAAGCCTTCCCCAAGGAGACCGACGGCCTTTTACCAGGGTAACTGTGCATTGGGGAAAAGGAAATGATCAGATATTTCGGGGGTTATTAGACACTGGTTCAGAAGTGACATTAATTCCAGGGGACCCAAAACGTCACTCTGGTCCACTGGTCAGAGTGGGGGCTTATGGAGGCCAGATGATCAATGGAGTTTTAGTTCAGGTCCATCTCACAGTGGGTCCAGTGGGCCCCTGGACTCACCCTGTAGTTATTTCCCCAGTTCCAGAATGTATAATTGAAATAGACATACTGAGAAACTGGCAGAATCCCCACATTGGCTCTCTAACTCATGCAGTGAGGGCTATTATGGTGGGAAAGACCAAGTGGAAGCCACGAGAACTGCCCCTACCAAGCAAAATAGTAAATCAGAAGCAATTCTGGATTCCTGGAGGGATTGCAGAGATTACTGCCACTTTTAAGGACTTGAAGGATGCAGGGGTGGTGATTCCCACCACATCCCCATTCAACTCTCCTATTTGGCCTGTGCAGAAAGCAGTTGGGTCTTGGAGGATGACAGTGGATTATCATAAGCTCATCCAGGTGGTAACTCCAATTGCAGCTGCTGTTCCAGATGTGGTATCATTTCTTGAGCAAATCAATACATCCCCTGGTACCTGGTATGCAGCTATTGATCTGGCAAATGCTATTTTCTCAATAGCTATTAGTAAGGACCACCAGAAACAGTTTGCTTTCAGCTGGCGAGGTCAGCAATATACTTTCATTGACTTACCTCAGGGGTATATCAACTCTCCAGTCCTATGCCATAATCTTGTCCGCAGAGACCTTGATCGTTTCTCCCTCCCACGAGACATCACACTGGTCCATTATATTGATGATATCATGTTGATTGACCTAGTGAGCAAGAAGTAGCAAGTATTCTTGATTTACTGATAAGGCATTTGCATGTCACAGGATGGGAGATAAATCCAACAAAGATACTTCCACCTCAGTGAAATTTCTGGGTGTCCAGTGGTGTGGGGCATGTTGAGATATCCCTTGGAAGGGGAAGGACAAGTTGCTACATCTGGCCCCTCCTAGGACCAAAAAAGAGGCACAATGCCTAGTTGGTCTTTTTGGATTTTGGCGACAACATATTCCTCATTTGGGTGTGCTACTCCGGCCCATTCATCGAGAGACCAGAAAAGCTGCAAATTTTGAGTGGGGATTTGAACAAGAGGAGGCTCTGCAACAGGTTCAGGCTGCTGTATGAGCTGCTCTGTCACTTGGGCCGTATGATCCAGCAGATCCAATGGTGCTGGAAGTGTCAGTGGCAAATAGAAATGCTGTCTGGAGCCTTTCGCAGGCCCCTATAGGAGAATCATAATGCAGACCCTTAGGATTTTGGAGCAAAGCCTTACCATCTGCTGCAGATAACTACTCTCCTTTTGAGAAACAGCTTTTGGCCTGCTACTGGGCCTTACTAGAGACTGAACACTTAACCATGGGCCACCAAGTTACCATGAGACCCAAGTTGCCTATCATGAACTGGGTGTTGTCTGACCCACCCAATCATAAAGTTGGGCTGTGCAGTAACACTCTATTGTAAAATGGAAATGGCATATAGGAGATAGAGCCAGAGCAGGTCCTGAAGGCACAAGTAAGTTATATGAAGAAGTGGCCCCAAAGCCCATGGCCTCCACTCCTGCCAGATTACCTTCTCTTTCCCAGACCAGAGCTATGGGTTCTTGGGGAGTTCCTTCCAGTGAATTGACTGAAGAAGAGAAAACTCGGGCCTGGTTTGCAGATGGTTCAGCATGATATGCAGATACCACCCAAAAGTGGACAGCTGCAGCATTACAACCCCTTTCTGGGGTGTCCTTGAAGGACAGTGGTGAGGGGAAATCTTCCCAGTGGGCAGAACTTCGAGCAGTGCACCTGGTTGTTCATTTTGCTTGGAAGGGAAACTGGCCAGAGGTGCGTTTGTATACTGACTCATGGGCTGTTGCTAATGGTTTGGCTGGATGGTCAGGGACTTGGAAAGACCATAATTGGAAAATTGGTGACCAAGAGGTCTGGGGAAGAAGTGTGTGGATAGACCTTTCTGAGTGGGCTAAAAACATGAACATATTTGTGTCCTGTGTCAATGCACACCAGAGGGTGACTTCAGCAGAGGAAGGTTTTAATAATCTAGTGAATAAGATGACTCGTTCTGTGGATACCAGCCAGCCTCTTTTCCCAGTAACTCCTGTCATTGCCCAATGGGCTCATGAACAAAGCAGTCATGGTGGTAGGGATGGAGGTTATGCATGGGCTCAGCAACATGGACTTCCACTCACCAAGGCTGACTTGGCTACAGCCACTGCTCAGTGCCCAATCTGCCAGCAGCACAGACCCACACTCAGTGCCCAATATGGCACCATTCCCCGAGGTGACCAGCCAGCTACATGGTCGCAGGTTTATTATGTTGGACCACTCCCTTCATGGAAGGGGCAGTGATTTGTTCTAACTGGAATAGACACATACTCTGGATATGGGTTTGCTTTCCCTGCCTGCAATGCTTCTGCCAAAACTACCATCCGTGGGCTTACAGAATGCCTTATCCATCATCATGATATTCCACACAGCATTGCTTCTGATCAAGGAACACACTTCACCGCAAGTGAAGTGTGGGAATGGGCACATGCTCATGGAATTCTCTGGTCTTACCATGTTCCCCATCATCCAGAAGCAGCTGGATTCATAGAACAGTGGAATGGCTTTTTGAAAACTCAGTTACGGTGCCAACTAGGTGGCAATACCTTGAAAGGCTGGGGTAATGTTCTCCAGGAAGCTGTATATGCTCTGAATCAGCATCCACTGTATGGTGCTATTTCTCCCATAGCCAGGATCCATGGGTCCAGGAACCAAGGGGTGGAAATGGGAGTGGTACCACTCACTATTACCCCTAGTGATCCCTAGGAAAATTTTTGCTTCCTGTCCCTGCAACCCTGAGCTCTGTTGGTCTACAGGTTTGAGTTCCAAAATGGGGCATGCTTCCTCCAGGAGAAACAACAATGATTCCACTGAACTGGAAGTTAAGACTGCCACCTGCTCACTTTGGGCTACTTATGCCACTGGATCAAAAGCCAAGAAGGGAATTACATTATTATCTGGGGTGATTGACCCTGACTCTCAGGAGGAAGTAGCACTGCAACTACATAATGGAGGTAAAGAAGAGTTTTCTTGGAATATAGGAGATTCCTTAGGGCGTCTTTTAGTACTACCATACCCTGTGATTAAAATCAATGGAAAACTGCAACAACCCAATCCAGGCAGGACTACCAATGGCTCTGAAACTTCAGGAATGAAGGTTTGGGTCACCCCACCAGGCAAAGAACAAGGGCCAGCTGTAGTGCTTGCTGAGGGTAAAGGGAACATGGAATGGGTAGTGGAAGAAGGTAGTGATAAATGTAAACTTCAACCACGTGATCAGTTACAGAAACGAGGACTGTAATGCTGTTTTGTTTGTGTTGTACTATTTAAGTTCTAAGATATCAAGTTTAAAAATAAATGTTGCCCAAGGATTTGTACCCTATTCTGGAGAGATTTAATGTGTTTCCATTTATATGCTGGACAGTTGAGTATTGTCAGGTAAAAGAAAAAATGCGTGTTTTATTGTTTTTATTTGGAAATTGGGTGTCGTTTAAGGTGATATATATAGCTGCCAAATTGACAAGGGTTGGATTGTCATGGTCAGGTTCATGTGTCAACTTGGCCAAGTTGTGGTACCTGTTTGCCTGGTTGGGCAAGTGCTGGCCTGCCTGTTGCAATGATGACATTTCATAGAATTAGATCATGAGCACATCAGCTGCCTCCACAGCTGATTCCATTTGTAATCAGCCAAAGGGGAGTGTCTTCTGCAATGATTGATGCTTAATCTAATCACGGAAAGCCTTTTAAGGAGGATTCAGAAGAGACAGGTGCTATTCCTGCTTCGGCTGGCAAGCCTCTCCTGTGGAGTTCGTCCAGACCCTCCATCGAAGTCGTCAGCTTCACAGCTTGCCCTGTGGATTTTGGACTGTGCATTCCTGCTGTCACGTGAGATGCTTTTATACATTTTATATTTGCAAGTGTACTCTGTTGATTCTGTTTTTCTAGAGAACCCTAACTAATACACCTTCTCTTAAAATTTTCTTGGAATAATTTAAGCAGAATTGGAGTTAAGTCTTCTTGGAATGTTTGTTAGAATTGCCCTGTAAAGCAACTTGGTCCTGGGTTTTTCTTTTTTAGGAAAATCTTTGTTTACTGATTCAGTCACTTTATTAGTAGTTAGTTTGTTGAGATCTTGTATTTCTTTCGGATCCAACATAGGTATTTTGTTTGTTTCTAGTAATTTGTCCACTTCATCTAGGTTACCTAACTCATTGGTGTTAGTTGCTCATAGTATCCTCTTATAATCTTTTTTATTTCAGTGGGTTCAGTGGTAATGATCTGTTTTCACTGCTGATTTTTGTTTTTGTTTCCTCTCTCTCTTTTCTTTGTCTGTCTAGCTAAAGTTTCATCAATTTTAGTTATTTTTTCCGAGTCAACTTTGATTTTGTTGATTCTATTTTTTTCTAGTTCATTTATCTCTACTCTAAACTTTGCTATTTCTTTTCTTCTGACAACTTTGGATTTAGTTTTCTCTTCTTTTTCTGGTTCTTCTAGTTTTGAGGTTAGATCTCTGACTTGATATCTATCTTCTTTTTAATGTAAGTCAACTGTGCTGGTTTGCAACAATATATGTCCCCTAGAAAATCAATGTTTTAATCTAAATCACATTTCATAAAGGCAGAATAATCCCTATTCAACACTGTATGTTTGAAACTGTAATCAGATCATCTCCCTGGAGATGTGATTTAATTAAGAGTGGTTGTTAAGCTGGATTCAGTGATGACATGTTTCCACCCATTTGGGTGGGTCTTGATAAGTTTCTGGAGTCCTATAAAAGAGGAAACATTTTGGAGAATGGAAGAGATTCAGAGAGAGCAGAGAATGCTGCAGCACCATGAAGCAAAGTCCACGAGCCAGCGACCTTTGGAGATGAAGAAGGAAAACGCCTCCTGGGGAGCTTCATGAAACCGGAAGCCAGGAGAGAAAGCTAGCAGATGATGCCATGTTCTCCATGTGTCCTTCCAGCTGAGAGAGAAGCCCTGACTGTGTTCTCCATGTGCCTTCTCACTTGAGCGAGAAACCCTGAACTTCATCGGCCTTCTTGAACCAAGGTATCTTTCCCTGGATGGATGCTTTTGATTAGACATTTCCATAGACTTGTTTTAATTGGGACATTTTCTCAGTCTTAGAACTGTAAACTAGCAACTTATTAATTTCTTCCTTTTAAAAGCTATTCTGTTTCTGGTATATTGCATTCTGGCAGCTAGCAAACTAGAACACCAACCTTTAGAATTATAAATCTTCCTCTCAGCACTGACTTTTCTGCATCCAATAAGTTTTGGTATATTGTAATTTCATTTTCATTTGCATCAAGGTATTTCCTAATTCTTTTTTCTGATTTCCTCTTTAACCCAAGTGGGAGATGCAGCCCAGCCCTCTTCTAGCTACTGGCCAGAGGAGGTGACCCTCTTGGTCTTACAACTTTGAACTTGTCTGCACATGATTTCCACAGAGAACCTGCAGTGGCGACTGAGCTCCACTGCTACCCCAAGTGCTTTTCCTCATCCCTGAGACTGACGGTTCCTAACACCCCTGGTTCTTGTCCGGTGGGCTGCAGCAGTCTGGGAGAGAAGGGAGGCCCCTGTTTCAACTGTTGGCCAGTGAAATAGAACAGTGGGGTACCACAGACTTGGTCCTTTTGGGGAAGGTACACAAAGCACAGTGGGGCCTTTATCCTTGCTCACTGTAGAAACAGGAGTCAGAGTGATATAAAAATAACTTACCTTTGTAGGACACTGGGGAATAGGTTGCCAAAGAGCATCATATGCTGGGAAAGCTTGGAAAATGCAGTCTGCGAAGATGCTTTCCTGGCCCATTCTCTAGGGCCCTTAGATGCAGGTCTGTACCCATTTTGTGGTACAGTGGCCCTGGTTTGGCTGTGAAATATTGATGAACCTAGTGCCAAAATAAACCAACATGAATCCAACCTAAACAAAATCTTAGATGAGAGGGAAATCAACTTTCAAAATAATCTTATAAAGATTATTCTATTCAGATGCCAAGAAACATACAAAAAATTACAAGGCACCTTAAGAAACAAAAAGATATGGCCAAACCAAATGATACACTTAAAAAGTCTGAGAAAATACAGATTTTGGAACAACTAATCAAATATGGTTAAACAAATCTAAATAATTTCAAGAGATGGTTAAAGAGATAAAGGATATTAAGAAGTCACTAGGAGAGCATAAAGAAGAATTTGAAAGATTATATAGAAAACTAGCAAATTTTATGGAAATGAAAGATATGGTAGATGAAATTAAAAATATACTAGAGACACCCAACAGCAGATATGAAGAGGAAGAAGAAATGATATTCAGAATAGGAGACAGAGCAACTAAACTCAAACACGCAAATGAACAAAAGGAGAAAAAAATGGAAAAATTTGAGCTGGGTCTCAGGGAATTGCTTGGCAACATGAGGTGCACAAATATACACATTATAGGTGTCCCTGAAGGAGAAGAGAAGGGTAAAGGGCCAGAAGAATATTTGAGGACACATTGATTGAACATTTTGCAACCTTTATAAAACACATAAGTATGCAAATCTAAGATGCTCCAAATAGAATAAATCCAAAGAGACACACTCCAAGACATATACTAATCAGATAACCAAATGCCAGAGAGAAAGAGAGAATCCTGAAAGCAGCAATGGAAAAGTGATTCACCACATACAAGGGAAGACACATAAGCCTCATTGCTGACTTCTCATCAGTCACCATAGAGGCAACAAGGCAGTGGTATGATATATTTAAGATACTGAAAGAGAGAAATTGCTATCCAAGAATTCTTTATTCACTAAAGCTGTCTTTCAAAAGTGTGAAAGAGCTTAATATAGTCACAGAAAACAAAAGCTGAGTTTCTTCACTAGAGACCTGCCTTGCAGGAAACACTAGAGGGAGTTCTGCTTGTTGAAAAAAAAGACAAGAGAGAAAGGCCTGGAGGACAGTATAGAAGTGATGACTACCAATAAGGGTAATGAAAGGATGAAAAGAAAGAAAAATAACAGATCTGACAAATAAAAGCCAAATAATAAAATGATTGAAGTAGGGATGGCTTTTATGGCAATAACATCAAATATTAATGGATTAAACTCCCCAATCAAAAGACATGGATTGGCAAAATTGCTTTTAAAAATATGATCTTTGTAGTGGTTTTTTACTTAAAATCTATATTATCTGATAATTGTATAGCTACCTCAGCTCTCATTTGGTTACTACTTGCATAATATATTGTGGTAGTTAGATTCAGTTGTCAACTTGGCCAGGTGAAGGTACCTAGTTCTGTTGTGGACATGAGCCAATGGTTCGTGAACTTCATCTGTTGCTGATTACATCTGCAGTCGGCTAGGAGGCGTGCCTGCTGCAGTGAATGATGTTTGGTTTAATTGGCTGGTGCTTAAATGAGAGACTCAATGTAGCACAGCCCAAGCAGCTCAACATACCTCATCTCATCACTCATAGCTCAGCCCAGGCCTTTGGAGATGCAGAAAGAAAACACCCCAAGGAAAGTTGTTGGAACCCAGAGACCTGGAGAGTAGGCCAGCAGAGATCACCCTGTGCCTTCCCACGCAAGAAAGAACCTAAGTTGAAAGTTAGCTGCCTTTCCTCAAAGAACTAATGAAATAAATCCCCTTTTATTGAAAGCCAATCCATCTCTGGTGTGTTGCATTCTGGCAGCTAGCAACCTAGAACATATATATTTTTCCTTCCTTTCACTTTCAATTTACTTGTGTCTTTGAATTTAAGGTGAGTCTCTCACAGGCAGTATATGATTGTTTCATGCTTTTTATCCATTCTGGGAAATGCTGCCTTTTTTGATGGAGAGTTTAATCAATTTACACTTAAAGTCACTAATGATGATCCAGGACTTTCTTCTGCAATTTTTCTATTTATTCTTTCTTTGTCTTATTCCCTTTTGTCTCTCAATTCTCCCATTAATGCCTACTTTTATATTTACTTGATTTTTTTATGTTGTGCCATATTGAGTGCATTCTCATTTCTATCTGGATATATATTTCACCTATTTTCCTTGTTGTTACCACGGGGTTAAAATTAAATATAAAGAAATCATATTTGGTGTAAAACCAACTTAATTTCAATTCCACTTATACTTTTCCTATACCCATCTGTTACCTACACTTTTTTTTTTTTTTTGCATAGGCAGGCACCAGGAATTGAACCAGGGTCTCTGGCATGGCAGGCAAGAATTCTGCCACTGAGCCACCATCACACCACCCCACACTTCTTTTTCATATCTTCTACCACTCATATGCATTTTATGTTCAAAACCATGGATTTATTGTTACCATTTATGCATTTGCATTTTAGCACCTGTAGGAAGTAGGAAATGTAGTTATATACCAAATAATATGCTACAATAATAATGGCATTTATAATTCCCCAAATGGTTTCTTTTACCACAGGTCTTTATTTCTTTATGCTGCTTTGAACCACCGTCTACTGTCTTTCACTTTCAGCCAGATGACTCCCTTTAGCATTGACCAATTTGGTGGTCATGAACTCTCTCAGCTTTTGTTTATCTGGAAGTGTTTAATCTGTCACTTATGTTTGAAAGATAGTCTCACAGAATATAAATTTCTCAGTCAGCAGTACTTTTCCTTTAGCACCTTAAGTATTTCAACCCACTGTCTTCTTGCTTCCATGGTCTCTGATGAGAAATTGCCACTGAATCTAATTGTGACTCCCTTAAACATAATGTGTTGCTTTTTTCTTGCAGTTTCCAGAATTCTCTCCTTGTCCTTTGCATTTGATAATGTGATTAATATATGATCAGTTGTGTTTTCATTTTTATCCTGTTTGTTTTTCTCTGAGCTTCTTGGATGTGTATATTCACGTCTTTTGCTAAATTTAGAAAGTTCTTTACTTCTTTGAACATTTCTTCTATGCTTTCTTTTCCTTTCCTTCTGGAGCTCCCATAATGTATGTATTTATACACTTGATGGTGTGCAAGAGGTACTTAGGATATTTTTGCTTTTAATTGTTGTTCTAGTTTGCTAGCTGCCAGAATGCAATATACCAGAAACTGAATGGCTTTTAAAAGGGGAAATTTAATGAGTTGCTGGTTTACAGTTCCAAGGCTGAGAAAATGTCCCAATTAAAACAAGTCTAGAAATGTCCAATCTAAGGCATCCAGGGAAAGATACCTTGGTTCAAGAAGGCCGATGAAGTTCAGGGTTTCTCTCTCAAGTGGAAAGGCATGTGGTGAGCACAGTCAGGGCTTCTCTCTCAGTTGGAAGGGCACATGGCGAACATGGCATCGTCATCTGCTAGTTTTCCCTCCTGGCTTCTGGTTTCATGAAGCTCCCTGGGAGGCATTTTCCTTCTTCATCTCCAAAGGTTGCTGGCTCGTGGACTCTCTGCATCTAATGGCTACATCGTTCTGCTCTCTCCGAATCTCTTATTCTCTAAAATATTTCCTCTTTTATAGGACTCAAATAAACCAATCAAGACCCACCCAAATGGGTGGAGACATGTCGTCCCTTAATCCAATTTAACAACCACTCTTGACTAAATCACATCATCCAGGGAGATGATCTGATTACAGTTTCAAACATACAGTATTGAATAGAGATTGTTCTACCTTTATGAAATGGGATTTATATTAAAACATGGCTTTTCTTAGGGGGCATGCTTCCTTTCAAACCAGCACCATTGTAATTTTTTCTTTCTGCTCTTCAGCCTAATTCACTTCAAGTGTCTTGTCATCAAGTTCACTGATTCTTTCTTCTGCCAGCTCTTGTCTGCTCTTGAAACCCTCATGGACCTTTTAAATTTCAATTATTGTGGTTTCCAACTCCAGAGATTCTGGTAGACTCCTTTTAAAAAGATTTATCTCTTTGCAAAGACTTTCATATTACTCATTCATTGTTTTGTTGATATCTTTTTGTTCTTTTTCTGTATTTTCCTCCATCTCCTTCAGCATTTTAAAGATAATTTTTAACAGGCTTTGTTTGGTATTTGCACATTTTTGTCTTCTTCATTTGGTGTTTGCTGAATTTTTATCCACTTCCTTTGGATGGGCCATCTTTCTTGCTTTTTATTTGTTTATTTTTGCTTTGTACATTTTTTTGTTGCTCACTGTCCATTTTAATATTTTTAAATGTTGACCTTGGGATTTATTTCCTGTGGTGTCTGTTTCTTGATTTTGTAACCAGCTGGCAATAAGACAAAGAGTTTTTGAGCTTCAGCTTTCCTATTAGGGAGGCTGCCCAAGGTTAATGCAGTGTGTATTATTTTCCATGTCTTTCTGGGTCTGTGTTTGTGTCCTGGGCATTTGCATTTTAGTTGTTTTGTAATTCCTTTATTTACAGGAGTTTGGTTGTCTTCTATTTACCAGGAGATAGACCTCCCTTTCCTGGGTGTTTGAAACTGGCAGGACTTTGCCCTATACTGTCACCTCTATAGTTTTTTACACTCCTTTCATTTTCTCATGCTGCTTGTGTCTAGAGGGAAAATTCTGGGATGTGGGGCATACTGGAAAGCACTTAACCAAATCAGTCTTTCTTAGCCCCAACACAGCAAGGATCCCATGAACTTGGCACAGACTGGCTCCAAAGTGTGTGGGGAAGGGGATCAGGAAGATCACCAAGAGTTTCTTCCATGTCTCCTCAAAGTTGAGCTTTCTTGTCTTGCCCATTAAATTCAGCCCCTCAACTGTCTCCCCACAGCACTAAGGAAGTATAGCATCTTTAATTCTACTCTTCCATGGCCTTTGTCCAGGGCAGGTTAGAAAAATGGCTGTCCTCAGAGCCAGGTCTCCAGTAATTTGAAGTCTCTAATCAAAGGCCACAATCAGTTATCATTCATGCTTCTTCTTGTCTTATGTAATATGGCTTTTATGTCCTGTTTTGTCACAGCAAAATACCTAGTAGCTGGACCCCATGATGGCCTGCCATGAGAGTCAGGGTTGGGTACTGGTAACCACCTGTTTTAGTTTGCTAATGCTTCTGAAATGGAATATACCAGAAATAGGTTGGCTTTTATAAAGGACATTTATTAAGTTAAAAGTTTGCAGTTCTAAGGCAATAAAAATGTCTAAACTAAGGCATCCAGGGAAAGATACCTTGGCTTAAGAAAGGCTGATGGCATTTGGAATACCTCTGTCAACTGGAAACGTATGTGGCTGGTGTCTGCTGGTCCTCTGGTTTCTGGTTTCAAACAGCTTCCTCAGGGGCACTTTCTTTCTGCATCTCCAATATTTTCTGTCTGTGTTGGCTCTGAGTTTTTCCAAAATGACTCTCTCCTAAAGGACTCCATTAAGTCCTTGAATGGGCAGAGATACATCTTCAAGGAAACCACTTAATCAAAAGATCCCACCCACATTTGGGTGGTGCATATCTCCATGGAAACAACTTAATCAAAAATATCCCACCACAATTGGGTGCATCACATGGAAATAACCTAATCAAAAGGTCCCAACCTAAGCAATAAGTCTGCCCCCACAAGACTGGATTAGGAAAAAGAACATTGCTCTGGGATACATAACAGTTTCATACCAGTACACCACCTTATAGAGAATTCAGTTTACAGACTTTATAGTAATGTATCAGTCTCTTCCTCCTGCTCGTCCCTGGATGCTATAGAATGTTCTTCTCGCCTTTGGAGCTTTAAAATATTTGTTTCTGTTGCTATGTGTTTAATAGCTGTCCTGGTGGAAAGACTGAGTCCTGAAGCTCCTTTCCCCACAATCTTCCCATAATCCCTTTATCATTTCATTCCATTTACAACTGAGAAATATTCCACTTTATGTGTATACCACAATTGATGGACATTTGACTTGTTTGACTTGTTCCCACAATAATGCTGCTATGAACATTCATATACAAGTATTTTTTTGAATACCCATTTTCAATTCTTTCAGGTTTATGCCTAGGAGTGGAATTAATGGGTCATATGATAGTTATATGTTCAATTTTTTTAATGAAACTTTGAACTGTTTTCCACAGTTGCATCATTTTACACTTCCACCTGCAATGAATGAGAGCTACAATTTCTCCACATCCTCACCAACACTTGTTATTTTCTGTTTCTAAAATAATAGTCATTCTAGTGGGTGTGAATTGGTATCTCCTTGTCTTTTAAAAATGGTTTTTGTTGTGAAATATAATGTAAATATAAAGAAAAGAAAGAAAAATCAGTAATTTTCAAAGTACGCATCAAAACGTAGTTACAAAACATATTTCCGAGTTTATTATGGGTTACAGTTCCACTATTTCAGATTTTTCCTTCTAACTGCTCCAAAACACTGGAGGCTAGGAGAAATATCAATATAGTGATTCAGCAGTCATACTCATTTGTTAAATCCTTTTTCTCTGTTATAGCTCCTCCTCCTTTGATCCTTCTTCTAATTTATAGGGATCTTTAGGCAATGCCTGCTCTGACTTTTTCATGTTGAAAAGGGCTGTCAACACTAAAGGATGGGGGATGTAATTAGCTGATAATCTTGGAGAGGCTGGTCCTACTGGGTTTCAGGATTTATCTGGCCTAGGAACCCTCTGGAAATTACTCCCAGGGAAGCAAATTTAGTGCATGAAACTTTTATAGAGTCTCAGTTCAAGCCTTAGGTGTTCTTAAGAGTTAGCAGGTGTGATGTTGGTTGGACTTTTGCAAACCATGGCAATTAGCACTATCTAACTGAAGTCTGCATAAGAGTAGCCTCCAGAATAACCTCTTGACTCAATTTGATCTCTTTTAGCCACCAATGCCTTATTTTATTATACTTCTTTCCCCCTTTTGGTCAGGAAGGTGTTGTTGGTGCCACAGCACCAGGCACAGACTCATCCCTGGGAGTCATGCCCCACGTTGTCAGGGAGAGTTTCACTCCTGAATGTCATATCACATGTAGAGGGGGTAGAGAGTAATGATTTTCCTTGCAGAGTTGGCCATAGAGAGGGAGAGGCCACATCTAAGCAAAAAAAAGAGTTTTCCTGGAAACAACTTTTAGGTTTTATTATAGGTAGTCTTAGCTTCACCACTACAGAAATGTTTTCATAAGGGCAAGTCTCAAAATCAAGGGCTTGGGGTGCATGAGTGATTCAGTGGTAGCACACTTAACTTTCACGTGGGAGACTCAGGTTTGATTCCTGGACCATGCATCCCCCCAAAGAAACAGAAAGGACTTGGCTTATTTTCTTGGGAGTCCCCAATTGTTGAGAGGGTACCTGAGGTTTCCCAGATGGGAAAGTTTAATAGTTCCATATTTTTTTACTCCAGACCATCAAGGGACTCTGACAATACTTTTAATTATCAGCCCATCATAATCTGGGGTGTATTGAGTGTTATATTAAACTAAACAGAATTAGAAGTCCTCATTCCCATTTTGGATTACAGGAGTTTGGGTTCTTTAAATGAGCTATCCAGACAGGTTGATTTTGATTGTGTTAGAGAAAAATTAGGTTCCTAGACATAATAAACCTCCTTGCTTTTGGTCTCATATAGTAAGTAGGTGAAGATCTAGAGTACATACACTATCATCTTTTACTCTGCATTCTGATTTACCTTATCTCCAGCCAGACTGGCTTCATTTTAATCTCTAATTGAGGCCTGATCTCTTTTTTTTTGTTACTTTAACTGTTACTGTATATAGCTATGCTAACTTTTAGGGCTGCAGCTCTCCATTTCTGGGTCTTAGGTGTAACAAAGTTACTCAAAGTTCCAGGGGAATACCAGCTGATACACAGATAGCTCAGTGTCTCAGAATGTAGAAATATACTTACAACTTCAGACTAAGTGTGACTGTTATACGGGCTAACAATTTAGGACCCAATTTTCTTATAAGTATTTCCTGAAAGAGACATTAGCATATTTGTTCTTTTGTTTCTGGCTTATTTTGTGCAACACATTGTTCCCAAGGTTTATTCAATTCATTGTGTGCCTCTCTATGTCTTTCCATTTTTTGTAGTCACACTACATTACATCATTTGTGTCATTGTTCACCATTCTGTTTCTCACTCATTGTACCCTTCAGCTTCCTCCATCTGTTGGGTATAATGGAAAATGTCCAAAATAAACAAACCATGCCTTACAGTATTTGCACTTGGTTGTACATCAGTTGTACTCTCGATTTTAGGCAAATTTCAATGGTCTTTAGAGACAAAGACCTTACAAACATAGCATCACCAAATATCACTTGTCTGTCACACCACCCCCAATTGGTTGCCCCTGCTAGTGCTGTGGTATTGTTGATATCTTACTGTTAACTACTGGCCATAGCAGGCAATTTTAGTTCCCCCCCCCCGTACCCTTCTACTATTGACCTTGGTCCGATATCAGACCTCTGAAATAGTTCATGTGTGAACTTGTTCATAATTGTAGATTTAATCAGTGAGATACATGGCAATATATACATTCCCTTTCAATCATATTCACCTTCAGTATAGCAATGCTACTTATAACCCCACTAATTAGCTACCATCACTTCTATCCATTCCATTACACTTAAATTCAACCTCATTAGGTAGTCTTTCCCCATCTCTAGCTTCTGTATATCTCTAGGTCTGCTATGATCTATAGTGTAACCTCCGAGATTACCTTTATGAGAGTAATAATAGCGAAACCATGCAGTATCTGTCCTTTTGTGTCTGACTTATTTCACTCAGCATTATGTCCTCAAGGTTCATCCACATTGACATATGCTTTGGGACCTCATTTCATCTTACTGTTGTATAATATTCCTTCATATGTATAAACCACATTTTGTTTATCCACTTGTCTCTTGGTGGGCCCTTGGATTGTTTCCATAATTGGCAACTGTGAATAGTGTCACTATGAAAATTGGCATGAAAATGTCTGTTTGTGTCACTGCTTTCAGCTCTTCTCTGTGTACATACCGAATATTGGTACTGCTGCATCATAGGGCAACTCAATATTTAGTTTTTTGAGGAATACACAAACTGTTTTCCACAGTGGCTGGACCATTATACATTCCCATGTATAATAAGTGTTCCAATTTCTTCACATATTCTCCAACAATTGTAGTTTCCTGCTTGCTTAATAGCATCCATTCTTATAGGTGTGAAGTGATAGCTCATTGTCGTCTTAATTTTCATTTCCCTTATAGCTAATGAAGATGAGCAACTCTTCATATGTTTTTTTAGCCATTTGTATTTGCTCTTCAGAAAAGTGTCTATTCATATCCTCTGCCCATTTTATAACTGGATTATTTGGTCTTTTGTGGTTGAGCTGTATAATTTATTTATGTACATAGGATATTCATATGTGGTTTTATCCATATGTACCATATATATATCCATACGTGCCACATATCCATATGTGCCTTTATCCATATGTGGTTTCCAAATATTTTCTTTTCAAAGTCCTTTGAGGCACAGAATCTCTTTCTGATGTTAAGGAGTTCCCATTTATCTATTTTTTTTCTTTTGCTGTTTGTGCTTTAGGTGAAAAATTTAAGAAATTATTACTGGATCTTGAAGATATCTCTCTACATTTTCTTCTAGATGATATGGTACTGGGTCTTACATTTAGGTCTTTAATACATTTTGAATTAAATTTTGCATGGAGAATGTTTTAGTTCACTAAAGCTGCCAGAATGTAACACACCACAGATGGATTGGTTTTTAATAAGATGAGTTATTTTCTTACAAATGTATAGTTCTTCAGGTGAAAGGCAGCCGGCTTTCCTCTGGCTTTCTGTCACATGGGGAGGCATACGATGGATGTCTGCTGGGCTTCCCTCCTGGCTTCTGGGTTCAAATAACTTTCCCCAGGGTGATTCCTTTCTGCATCTCCAAACGTCTGGGTCTGAGCTCTGAGTGCTGAGATGAGGTAGGCTTAGCTGATGAGCTCTCTTCTGACCTCTCTCTTTTAAGCCTCCAGCTAATTAAATGTCATTCATTGCGGAAGGCACCCCCTTAGCAGACTACAGATGTAATCAGCTATGGATGAATTTCACTTGCTGATGATTTAAGTCCACAGCAACAGGACTACAGGGCATTATCATCTAGCCAAGTTGACACCTGAACCTAATTAACATAGGGTGTAACATAGGGGTCCTCTTTCATCCTTTTGGCTATTGCTATCCAATTCTCCCATGCCCATTTGTTGAAAAGACTATTCTGTCCTGGTTCAGTGGATTTGGGGGCCTTATAGAAGATCAATTGTCCATAGTTTTGGTGGTCTATTTCTGTACTCTTGATTTGATTCCATTGGTTGATACTTCCATCTTTGTGTCAGTACCATGTTGTTTTGACCACTGAGGCTTTATAGTAAGCTTATAGTAAGCTTTATAGTAAGCTTATAGTAAGTAAGCTTTATAGTAAGTTATAGTAAGTCCTTCCACTTCACTCTTCTTTCTTAGGGTCTCTTTCCCTTCCAAAAAAATTTGATAATTAGCTTTTCCAAGTCTTCAGATTCGGTTGTTGGGATTTTGATTGGTATTGCATTGAATCTGTAAATCATTTTTGAATTGAATTTTTTACATTTTGAATTGAATTTTTTACATTGAATCTGTAAATCACTAAATTTACATTTGGGTATAATTTACATCTAAATATAAGCATGATCTAAATTTACTTATGCTTATATTCATGAGCATGGAGTGTCTTTCCATCTATTTAGGCCATTTTAAAATTTCTTTTAGCAAAGTCTTGTAGTTTTCTGCGTACAAATCCTTGACATCCCTGGTTAGGCTTATTCCTAGATACTTGATTCTTTTTGTCACAATTTCGAATGGACTTTTAAACTTAATTATCTCCTCAGATAGATCATTATTTGTCGATTACTGATTTTTGCACATTAATCTTGTATCCTGCCACTTTGCTGAATTTGTTTATTAGCTCAAGTAACTTTGTCATAGATTTCTCAGGGTTTTCTAAGGATAGGGCCATGTCATCTGCAAATAATAAAAGTTTTACTTTCTTCCTTTCCTATTTGGATGCATTTTATTTCTTTCTTCTGTCTAATCACTCTAGCTAGGACTTCTAGTACAATGTTGAATAATGGTGGTGACAATGGACATCTTTGTCTCATTTCTGATCTTAGGGAGAATGCTTTCAATGTCTCACCATTAAGTATGATGCTGGCTATGGGTTTTTAATATATGCCCTTTATGAAATTGAGGGAGTTTCTTTTGATTCCTACATTTCTGAAGTGTTTTATCATAAAAGTATGCTGAATTTTGTCGAGTGATTTTTCAGCATCAATTGCTATGTTCATGCGATTTTCCCTTTCAATTTGTTAATGTGCTGTATTATAGTGATTGATTTTCTCGTGTTGATGAACCCTTGCATTCCTGGTATAAACCCCACTTGGTCATGATGTATAATTTTTTTTAATGTGTCATTGGACTCAATATGCTAATATTTTGTTGAAAATTTTTGCATCTATGTTCATTAGAGAAATCGGTCTGTAGTTTTCCTTTCTTGCAGCATCTTTATTCAGTTTTGGTATTAGACTGATGTCAGCTTCAGAAAGTGAAATAGGTAGTGTTCCTTTTTCCTCAATTTTTTGGAAGATTTTGAGCAGTATTAGTTTTAGTTCTTTGGGGAATGTTCGATAAAATTCTCCTGTGAAGCTGTCGGGTACTAGGCTTTTCTTTTGGGGAAGATTTTTGATGACTCATTGAATACCTTTACTTGTAATTGGTTTGCTGAGGTCTTCTATTTTTTCTCAAGTCAGTGTAAGTAGTTCATGTGTTTCTAGGAATTTTTCCATTTTAACTAAGTTGTCTAGTTTGTTGGCATATAGTTGTTCATAGTATTCTTTTATGATTTAAAAAATTTCTTCAGGATCTAAGGTAACAACGCTTTTCTCCTTTCTGATTTTGTTTATTTGTGTCCTCTCTTTTTTTCTTTGTCATTCTAGCTAGGGGTCCATCAGTTTTATTGATTTTCTCAAAGAACCAAATTTTAGTTTTGTTGATTCTTTCTATTGTTTTTTCTTTTGTTCTCCAGTTCATTTATTTTTGCTTTAATCATTGTTATTTCTCTTATTTTGTTAGCTTTGGGGTTGGTTTGTGGGTTTTTTTCTAATTTCAGTTAAGTTCTCAATTTTTGCTCATTCTTGTTTTTTAATATAGGGTTTAGGGCAATTAACTTCCTTCTCAACACCACCCTGGCTGCACCCCACAAGTTCTGATATGTTGCGTTTTCATTATCCCCCATCTCCAAATGGCCTCCTGTTTCTCTAGCAATTTCCTTCCCAACCCACCAATTACTTAAGAACGTGCTGTTAAATCTCACATATTTGTGAAAGCTCTGGTTCCTTGATGATTGTTAATCTCTAGCTCATTCCTCTGTGGTCAGAGAAAGGACTTTGGATAATTTCAATCTTATTAAATTTATAAAGACTTATTTTGTGTCCTGGCATATGATCTACCCTACAGAACACCCCATGCACACTACAGAAGAATGTACACCTTGTTGTCCTGGGGTGCAACGACCCACATGTGTCTATTAAGTCTAATTCATCCACCACATCATTTAGGTTATCTACTTCCCCACTGAGCCTCTTGTTGTTCCACCTGCAGTGGAGAGTAGTATATTGAGGTCTCCCACCACCATTGCTGAAATATCTTTAGCACCCTCCCATCCCACCAATGTTTACCCCATGAACCTTGAAGCTCCATGACCGGGAGCATAAACATTTATGATTGCCATCTCCACTGGGTGAATTGTCCTTTTTATTAATATGTACTGTCCTTCCTTGTCTCCCATGATGTCTTTACATTTAAAGTCTAGTTTATCTGTTACTAGCATAGCCACTCCTACCCTCTTCCAGCCACAGCCTGCAGAGAACATCTTCCTCCATTCCTTCACCCTCAATCTATTTGCATCACTTTGTCCAAGATATGCCCCCTGCAAACAGCACATAGATGGATCATATCTTTTAATCCATTCTGCCTCTGTATCCTTCAATCAGTGAGTTTAGTCCATCAACGTTCAAAGCCATTACTGTAAAAGCAGTTCTTGAATCTAACATCCCACCCCTTAGTCTTTACTTTTCAGATCCATATATTCCCCGCCCTCTCTTTCCTTCCACCCTTCAAATTACCCTTGCTGGTACTCCTCAACTCTGTGCCCCCCTCCAGACCTCCACCCTACCTTCCCTTCTCAGCCAGCAGACTCCCTTTAACACTTCCCAAAGGGCAGGTCTCCCATTGACTAGCTCTCTGTCTTTGTTTATTTTTGAAGATTTTAATCTCTCCCTCAATTTTGAAAGAAAGCTTGGCTGTATGATGAGTTCCTGGCTGGAAGTCTCTCTCCTTCAGGATCTTAAATATATCATACCACTGTCTTCTCACCTCTACAGTGACTTCTTAGCAGTCTGAACTCAGTCTCATATGTTTTAACTTGTATGTAGTAGATCGCTTTGCTTGTGCTGCTTTCAGGATCCCCTGCCTCTCAACACCTGATAGGCTTATTAGTATGTGCCCTGGAGTCAGCCTACCCAGATTCATTCTATTTGGGGTTTGTTGGGCCCCCTGACCTGCATATTTATGTATTCTATAAGGGCTGGGAAGTTTTCCCCAATTATATCTTCAACCAACTTTCCCCTTCTACTCTACTCTTCTCCTTCTGGGACACAATTCACATCCTTGTGCACCCCCTGCTGTCCATCATCTCCCTAAGATCCAGCCCCATTCCCTCCATCCTTTTTGCCAAGCATTCCCCCGTGCACTGTAGTTCAACTGTTCTGCCCTCCAGCTCACCTACTACTCCCTCTGCCCGCCAAATCTGCTATCATGTGTCTCCAGTATAATTCCAATTTGGTTCACTGTATGCCCATTTCCACAGGATCTGCTACCTTTCCATTTAATCTGTTCAATTTTTCTCAATGTACCTCCTGTATCCTCCCAACATCCTCTTTTTCTTTATAATTATCCTCGAGTAGTTGTTTTGCATTCTGTGCCCCCTCCAGTGACCTGACTAAGTTGTTTGGCTGGGCCACCTCTGCATGGATCCTCATGTGCCTTGTAATTCCCCACCATGTCTGGGGCATTCAACCATCCTAACAAAGCCATCTTGGAAGTTGATCTCCCTCACTCACCCAAAGTCCTGCATTAACTCGGTTTTGCATTAAAAATTCCCTCCTAGGGGGAAAAGAAGTGTAACTAATAAAGTATCAATGGCAGAGAGAGTTCAAATAGAATGGAGAGGCTACTCTGGAGGTTGCTCTTATGCAAGCCTCAGTTAGACCTTGCTACCTATCATAACCTGCCAAACCACAACCAGGACCATTCCAGCCAATTCTAAAAAATACCCAGGGCAATATATAAGCTTCCACAAGGGTTCCATGCACTAGTTTAACTTTCCAGAAACCTATAACCTCCAGAATAAGTCCTGAAACCTGGAGTGCCCAGCGTCTCCAGAACATCTGATAGTTTCATCTCCCTACCCCGTATTAGTGACAAAAGCTTCTAACATGAAGAAATTATAATGGCCATGGCTCAAACACCCCTAAACACCCCATGGCCCAAACACCACATGGCCCAAACACCCCTAAAGAGAGATATGGAAAGATCAAAGGTGATGGTGGACTTATACAGAGAAGATAGGACTTAACAAATGAATATGAATGCTGAATCATTAAATTGATATCTCTTTTAGACTCCAGTATTTTAGAGCAGTTAGAAGTTAAAACCTAAAATTGTGGAATTGTAACCCATGTCAAACTCTGAAATATGTTCTGCAACTAATTGTGATGCTGTGCTTTGAAATTTTTTGCTTTTTAATATATATATGTTATTTTTCACAAAAAAGAAAGAAAAAGTCAATTGTTATGATAAAAAAATTTAAGCCTTCTAGCCTCCTAGATTCTGGAGCAGCTAGAAGGAAAAATCTGAGAGGATGGTATGGTAGCCCATGACAAACTCTTGGATCTGTCCTTAACTAATTGTTGAAGAGTGCTTTGAAAACTATTGCTTTTTTTTCCCTTTGCTCTGTATATATGTTATACTATATAATAAAAAAGTTAAATATGTGAAAAAAAGTTCCCTCCTGCACCTGGCCTGTCAATAATTCCCCGCCAATCCGAGGCCTGGATCCCACTCATAGGGGACAACTCAACCCAAGAGTCTATTAAAAGCCAATCAGGGACGCACAGGTAGTTCAGTGACAGAATGCCCACCCACCATGCAGGAGACCTGGGCTTGATTCCTGGCCTGTGCATCGAAAAATAATAATAATAATATAAAAAACAAACAATCCACACCTCAGCAATAGTAGGCACCAAAATCTGAAAGAGATACCCCAAGATATATTGAGAATGAACTCAGACTGGTGCCTACAGAAGGGAGTGAAAGTTTTAAAAGGCAAAAATCAATAAAAATATAAATATATATAAATAAAAATAAATCCTGCTACTACTACTAAAAATATAGAAAAAAACATTTTTAAAAATCCTAGGCAGATAGGGAGTTTGCCAGACTGCACCCACCGCCTCCGACCAACAGGTGGCACTCCTGAGACACGACCTCCCCTCAGACCTGGCCCTTCGCTACAGCAGCGGCTGGCTGGGAAGAGGACATGCACAGCCGTGTGGGAGCGGACTGCTCCTGGCACACAGCAGCGGGTTGGCTGTATGGCTGCTCTAGAGGGATAACTGATCATTGCGCCTGCGGGGAGTAGCTGATTGCAGCGTCTGGCACCAAGCAGATCTTCCAGTTCGCTGTACCCAACGGGATGGCTATTAGTGGCACACGGGTGAACCACTGCTCCCAGTGCGTGGGGCCAGACTTCTCATGCTGGATGGCTAAGCATGCCTCTGGGTTCCTCATAGAAGCTGCCGGCTACAGGGTCTCGTGGGGAGACCAGCAGCTGGGGTATACCGGAGCAAAGGGATGGTCAGTTCTCTCGGATCTCCATTTCCCCATATGCTTGCACATCACCCCTAGTGGGGGACAGGCTGATCAGACCCACGCTGTTCTCCCTGTCCCCATCTCCCTGCTTCTCTCCTCCCTATGAAATACTGAAAACCTTCTTCAACCACTCACCCCCCTGGGACTGCAGTCCTCGTTATCTCTTCCTAGTCCCTATCCTGTTCTACACAGCAGGGGTGAATCTGATCTACCTCACTTTGCCATTCTCCCAGAAGTTTGTTCTTGTCTTTTTAATTTGTATTTCCCTAGTGGCTAATGATGCTGAGCAACTTTTCATATCATTCTTTTTTTCTATTAATTTTTTAAAAAAATACAAAAAATTTTTTTTGTACCAAACAAATGCAAACATTCGTAATTTTTTATCATTCTGTTCTACATATATAATAAGTAATTCACAATATCATCACATAGTTGCATATTCATCATCATGATGATTACTTGGAACATTTGCATCTATTCAGAAAAAGAAAAGGAAACAGAAAAAAATTCATACATACCATACCCCCACCCCTCCCCCTCACCGATCACCAGCATTTCACTCTAAATTTATTATAACATTTGTTCTCCCTATTATTCATCTTTGTTCCATATGTTTTACTCATCTGTTGATAAGGTAGATAAAAGAAGCATCAGACACAAGATTTTCACAATCACACAGTCGCATTGTGAAAGCTATAGCATTATACAATCATCCTCAAGAAACATGGCTACTGGAACACAGCTCCACATTTTCAGACAGTTCCCTCCAGCCTCTCAACTACATCTTGACTAACAAGGTGATAAGAATAACCTCCAGGATAACCTCTCAACTCTGTTTGGAATCTCTCAGCCATTGACACTTATTTTGACTCATTTCACTCTTCCCCCTTTTGGTCGAGAAAGTTTTCTCAATCCCCTGAAGCTGAGTCTCAGCTCATTCTAGGGGTTTTCTCACACCCTTGATGCTGAATCTCAGCTCATTCCAGGATTTCTGTCCCACATTTCCAGGAAGGTCCACACCCCTGGGAGTCATGTCCCATGTAGACAGGGGGAGGGCAGTGAGTTTGCTTGTCGTGTTGGCTGAGAGAGAGACCAAATCTGAGCTACAAAAGAGGTTCTCTTGGGGGTGACTCTTAGACCTAATTTTAAGTAGGCTTGACTTATCCTTTGTGGGGTTTTCATATGAACAAACTCCAAGATTGGGGGCTCAGCCTATAGCTTTGATTGTCTGCACTGCTTGTGAGAATATCAAGAATTCAACTTGGGGAAGTTGAATTTTCCCTCTTACCATTCCCCAAAGGGGACTTTGCAAATACTTTTTTATTCACTGTTCAAATCACTCTGGGATTTAACAGGGCATCACTGTGGACAAACCAACAAAATCTCATGTCTTACTCAAGGTTCCATGTACTTATGGTGTTCAATTAAGCTGTCTACATAAGTTATATTAGGAAATGCACTAGTCAAAATATAAATTTTGTACCAAATAAATATTTTTTGCTTTAGTCTCACACATAAGTTGAAATTTTAAAATATTACTTACCATCTATTTCCAGCACCCTGCAGTAATGACATTCCTTTGTCCTTCCTCATGCAAAAACATTTTTTAAATTTGTACATTTAGTCACTATCATTATACACTCTAGTCATTCCTAGATTATACCATTTCAGTCTGTATCATCTATCTTTCTTTCTGATTTCATCTGTGCCCCCAGCCCTCCTTCCTCTATCATTCTCACATTCAGCTTCATTCAGTGTTTTAACATAATTGTATTATGGTTAGGTACTATTATGTGGTCCATTTCTGAGTTTTTACATTCAGTCCTGTTGCACAATCTGTATTCCTTCAGCTCCAATTACCCAATATCTTACCCTATTTCTGCCTCCTGATGGTCTCTGTTACCAACGAAATAGTCTAAGTTTAGTCACTAATGTCAGTTCATATCAGTGAGACCATACAGTATTTGTCCTTTTATTTCTGGCTAATCAGCATAATGTCCTTAAGGTCCATCCATGTTGTTACATACTTCATAACTTTATTCTGTCTTACAGCTGCATAATATTCCATCGTATGTATATACCGCAGTTTGTTAGCTACTCATCTGTTGATGGACATTTTGGCTGTTTTCATCTCTTGGCAATTGTAAATAATGCAGTTATAAACACTGGTGTACAAATGTCCATTTGTGTCCTTGCCCTCATGTCCTCTCAGTACATATCTAGCAATGGTATTTCCGAGTCATATGGCAATTCTATATTTAGCTTTTTGAGGAACCGCCAAACTGCCTTCCACAGTGGTTGTACCATTTGACATTCCCACCAACAGTGGATAAGTGTGCCTCTTTCTCCACATCCTCTCCAGCACTTGTCATTCTCTGTTTTATTGAATATGGCCATTCTGGTGGGTGTGAGATGATATCTCATTGTGGTTTTCATTTGCATTTCTCTAGTAGCCAGAGAAGTTGAGCATCTCTTCATGCACCTCTTCTGGCCATTTGTATTTCCTCTTCTGAGAAGTGTTTGTTCAAGTCTTTTGCCCATTTTTTAATTGGATTGGCTATCTTTTTGTTGTTGAGTTGAACAATCTCTTTATATATTCTGGATACTAGAACTTTATCAGATATATAATTTCCAAATATTGTCTCCCACTGTGTAAGCTGTCTTTTTACTTTATTGATGAAGTTCTTTGACCTGCAAAAGTGTTTAATTTTGAGGAGTTCCTATTTATTTATTTATTTCTTCAATGCTCTTGCTTTGGGTGTAAGGTCTAGGAAACTTCCCCGTAGTATAAGATTTATAAGATATTTCCCTACATTTTCTTATAACAGTTTTTTTTTTAACATGGGCAGGCACCGGGAATCGAACCCGGGTCCTCGGGCATGGCAGGCAAGCATTCTTGCCTGCTGAGCCACCATGGCCCACCCTCTTCTAACAGTTTTATGGTGTTAGATCTAATGTTTAGTTCTTTGATCCATTTTGAGTTAATTTTTGTATAGGGTGTTAGATATGGGAACTCTTTCATTCTTTTGCATATGGATATCCAGTTCTCTAGGCACCATTTATTAAAGAGACTGTTCTGTCCCAGGTGAGTTGGCGTGACTGTCTTATCAAAGATCAATTGTCCATAGATGAGAGGGACTACATTTGAACACTCTAGTCAATTCCATTGGTCAGTATATCTATCTTCATGGCAGCCCCCAAACGAGCTCGCTTCTGCCTATGCCTGGGGCAGTTGCAGCCTGAGAAGCCCTGCCGCTGTATTCAAAGGCAGTCAAGCCTTTGTAGAAACACAGCCACAAAAACCTCTGTTTCTTTCTTTTTTTTTTTCCATCAGCCCTGCCCCCTTGGCACCAGGGTAAAAATCAGCATCCTCCACTTTTGTCAGGTTCTCCTGAGCTGGGGGCATATTTTTAGTAGTCAGAATTTGTGAATTAATTCTGGGCTTAGTTGTGCTCAGCCCTTGCTGATGGTAAAGTCCCTTTCCTTTCCCCTCTGGGAAGCAGCCTAGGGGGGAGGGGTGCTGGCTGCCATGGCTTGGGGAACTCACAGTTCTGGGGGGACTCGCAGCCGATCCAGATGGTCCAGACTGAGGTATGGTGTGTGTCTGGTCACTGATGTGGCCCCAGGAGTTGTTCTGTACTGTTCCTGGTTATTTAGTAGCTGTTCTGGAGGATGAACTAAATCCCACACCTTGCTAAGCTGCCTCTCCCAGAGTGATCTTTTCATATGGTTCTTGACTATTTGTATATCTTTTTTAGAGCAGTATCTATTCATCCCCTTTGCCCCCTCCCCACACTTTTTTTTTAACTTTCTTTTTATTGTATAGTGTAACATATATACAAAGCAAAGAAATAAAATAGCAGTAGTTTTCAAAGCACTCTTCAACAAGTAGTTACAGGACAGATCCCCGAGTTTGTCATAGGCTACCACCTGATCCTATCAAATTTTTCCTTATAGCTGCTCCAAAATATAGGAGGCTAGAGAGCTTAAATATTTTTTTATCATCACAATCAACTTTTTTTGTGAAAATTACATATATACAAAAAAGCCATAAATTTCAAAGCACAGCACCACAACTAGTTGTAGAATATATTTCAGAGTTTGACATGGGTTACAATTCCACAATTTTAGGTTTTTATTTTAGTTGCTCTAAAATACTGGAGACTAAAAGAGATATCAATTTAATGATTCAGCATTCATATTCATTTGTTAAATCCTATCTTCTCTGTATAACTTTGCCATCACCTTTGATCTTTCCATCCCTCTCTTAGGGGTGTTTGTCTTTGCCCCCCTTTTAAAATTATTTTTTGGTGGTTTTGAGTTTTAAGAGGTCTTTGCATATTCTGTATACAAGTCTTTTATCAGATATATGATTTGCAAGTATTTTCTCCCATTCTGCAGGTTGTCCTTCCACTTTCTTGATGGTGCCCTATGATGCATAAAAGTTTTTCATTTTTATGAAGTCCACTTTATCTTTTTTCTTTTGTTGCTTGTGTTTTTACTGTTCTATGTAAAACTCCACTGCCAAATCCATAGTCATGAAAATTTCCCCCTAATGTTTTCTTATAAGAGTTTTATAGTTTTAGCTCTTAAATCTAGGTCTTTCATCAATTTTGATTTAATTTTTGTGAATGTCCAACATCTTTCATTTGCATGTAGATATTCAGTTGTCCCAGCACCATTTGTTCAAAAGACTATTCTTTTCTCACAGAATTGTCTTGAAACCCTTGATGAAAATCAATTGGCCATAGATATATGTGTTTATTCTGGACTCTCTATTCTCTTCCATTTATCCATATGTCTGTGTTGTGTCAGTATCACATTGTTTTCACTATTGTAGATTTGTAATAAGTTTTGAAATTAGAAGTGTGAGTCCTCCAACTTTATTCTTTTTCAAGATATTTTTGCCATTCTCAGCCCCTTAAATTTTTGTATCAGCCTTTCCATATCTGTAAAAAAGTGTCCATTGGGATTTTGATAAGGAAGGCATTGAATTTGTAGATTCCTTTGTGTTGTGTTGCCATCTTAAAAGTATTAAATCTTCCAATCCCTGAACACAGGATATCTTTCCATTTATTCAGGTCTTCATTTATTTCTTTCATTAAAGTTTAATAGTTTTCAGTGTGCATATCTTACACTTATCTCCTTGGTTAAATTTAATCCTAATTATTTTATTCTTTTTGTTGCTACTCTAACTAAGTGTTCTAGTTTGCTAGCTGCTGGAATGCAATATACCAGAAATGGAATGGCTTTTAAAAAGGGAATTTAATAAATTGCTGGTTTACAGTTCTAAGGCTGAGAAAATGTCCCAATTAAACAAATCTATAGAAATGTCCAATCACAGGCATCCAGGGAAAGATACCTTGATTCAAGAAGGCTGAATCTCTTGATGATTATTGAACAATGATATAGCTTTCACAATGTGACTCTGTGATTGTGAAAACCTTATGTCTGATGCTCCTTTTATCTACCATATCAACAGAAGAGTAGAACATATGGAATAAAAATAAATAATAGGGGGAACAAATGTTAAAATATATTTAGTTTGAAATGCTAGTGATAAATGAAAATGAGGGGTAAGGTGTATGGTATGTATAATCTTTTTTTTTCTCTGTTATCATTTTATTTCTTTTTCCATTGTCTTTTTATTTCTTTTTCTAAATCAATGCAAATGTTCTAAGAAATGATGAATATGCAACTATGTGATGATATTAAGAATTACTGATTATATATGTAGAATGGAATGATATCTTAATGTTTTGTTTGTTTGTTGTTAATTTTTTAATTAATAAAAAATATTTCAGTCAAAAAAAAAGAAGGCTGATGAAGTTCAGGGTCTCTCTCTCAAGTGAGAAGGCACATGGCGAACACAGTCAGGGCTTCTCTCTCAGCTGGAAGGGCACATGGCAAGCACGGCATCATCTGCTAGCTTCTTCTCCTGGCTTCTGGTTTCATGAAGCTCCCTCAGAAGCATTTTCCTTCTTCATCTCCAAAGGTCGCTGGCTCATGGACTTTTTGCTTCACGGTGCTGCAGCATTCACTGCTCTCTCTGAATCTCTTTCATTCTCCAAAATGTTTCCTGTTTTATAGGACTCCAGAAACTTATCAAGACCCACCCAAATAGGTGGAGACATGTCATCACTTAATCCAGTTTAACAACTAACTACTCATGATTAAATCACATCTCCAGGGAGATGATCTGATTACAGTTTCAAACATACAGTATTGAATAGGGATTATTCTGCCTTGATGAAATGGTATTTAGATTAAAACATGGCTTTTCTATGGGACACACAACCTTTCAAACCAGCACACTAGGGCAGTGTGTTTTTAGCCATTTTAACCATTTTAAAATGTACAATTCTGAGGTATTAGTTACATTTATAATGTTCTGCTACCCCCAACACTATTCACTACCAAAACTTTTTTTCACTCAAAACAGAAACTGTACCCACTAAGCAATATTTTACCCTTTCTCTTCTCCCCACCCCTGGTAACCTCTAATCTTTCTGTCTCTATGAATTTGTTTATCCTTGACATTTCATATAAGTGGAATCATACAATGTTTGTCTTTTGTGCCTGGCTTATTTTCCTTAGCATAATATTTTCAAGGTTCATCCATGAGGTATCATATATCAGTACATCATTACTCTTTATGGCTGAATAATATTCAATTCTATGCACATACTGCATTTTGTTTATACATCCATCTGTTGATAGACACTTCAGTTTTTTCCACTTTTTGGCTATTGTGGATAATGCTGCTATGAACATTGGTGTGCAATTATACATTTGATTCCCTACTTTCAGTTCTTTTGTGTATATTCCTAAGAATGGAACTGCTGCCTCATTGTAATTCTATGTTTAATTTTTTGATGAACTACCATACTGTCTTCTGCAGTGTCTGCACCGCTGTATATTTCCACTCACAATGCACTAGAAGCCCAATTTCTCAATATCCTCACCAATACTTATTATTTTCTCTATTTTAAAACAATAGCCATCCTAGAGGGTGTGAAGTGGTTGGTGGGCAATGCTTTTTTTTAAGATGCAAAAGGCTTGAACGCATTTAAAGGCTGAGTTAGTAGGGAGGAAGAGGCTGAAGATACAGGAGGGAGAGAGGAAACTAATAGATCAGGGTTCCTGAGGATATGGTGGGAAATGAGACATAGAACACTGGAGAAAGGTTTAGTCAGCAAGAAAAGGGCACTGTGAAAGGATGGAGGGAGTGAAAGAAGTCAGGTGAGGATGCTCATGAGTTTGCAGATCGTTTGTACTGAGGAGTTGAGGACATTGCTGTCTAGGGTATTCTGTTAACAGTGTCGTAGATGGTGAGATCATCTGCTGAGGGTGATTGTGTGGAGATGTGGGAGAGGTGAGGAAAATGCGGGTTTGTGAAAGCTTCTGTGGAGACTTAGCAAAATGATCATGGAAATAGGATTGCCAGATAACATAGAAGGCCCAATGGAGGTTGGGGAATATGAAATTTAGTGCTTTTGTCTGAGAAATTATATGAGCCAGGATTGGCATAGAGAATGTGGAAAGTTGCATTCATTCTAGAGTTGAAACTGTGATGGAAAAGATTCCCTTATGACCTTTCACATACATCTTCTTCCAAAAGCACTTGTTCTTGAACATTATATAAACAGAAACATGCAATTTGTACTCTTTTTTATCTGGCTTCTTTCACTTAGCATAATGTTTTTGAAAATTCATCCCAATTATTGCATGTAACAAAAGTTCATTCCTTTTTATTGCTGAGTAATATACCATTGTATGGATGCACCACAGTTTATCCATTTACCTGTTGATGGACATTTGAGTTGTTTCAATTTTTTTGATGATTATAAACAAAATACATGTGGGATTTGAGCATTTATTTTTTGATACATCTGGAATTTATCTTGATGTGTGGAATAAGATAGAGATCTAACTTTATTTTTGCTGAATCCCATACCATATATTGCATAATCCATCTTTTCACCAATGAATTGAAGTATCATCTTTCAATATACTAAATTCTCCATAGTCTGATTTTTTTCTGAAATCCCTATTGTGTTCTATTGATCTAGTTGTCATTTTGAAGCAGTACAAATGGTTTTTAATTCCAATAACCTTATAATGTGTTTTAGTAAGTGGTAAGACTGGTTGGTACTCATTATTCTTCTTTTTCAGAATTTCCCTGGCTATTTCATGATGTTTATTCTTCTTAAAGGATACATTTAAAAACTGTAATTCAAATTCCAAGGTTTGGCAGTTAATACCAGTGGTTGAGTATAATTTGGAATCATCTTGTAGGCTTTCAGCCACAGTTACCAAGGATAACAAAATGTAAGTCGTGGT
This sequence comes from Myrmecophaga tridactyla, assembly GCA_004026745.1. Classification (NCBI taxonomy): domain Eukaryota; kingdom Metazoa; phylum Chordata; class Mammalia; order Pilosa; family Myrmecophagidae; genus Myrmecophaga; species Myrmecophaga tridactyla. The sequence goes on from PVIY010005849.1 coordinate 78,940, forward strand.
AGTTTGGGTAGAATTAACTAACTCAAATTTTGCCAAAATCATGTCTTAGATGTCCCCTGGCACATGGTGAAAAGAGGAAATACAATGTCCTCAGGATTCTTTTGTAACCTAAGTCTACTTTGTTTCCAAAATAATTATGGTTCTCTAGTGGAACAGGAAACTCCAGTCTCTTTACACCCAGTAAATAATTGCCACTTCTGTTTGTGTAGCATTTTATGGTTTGCACTCTGCTTTTGAAGCCATTATTTAATTTGATTCTCATAAGGACACTGTAGGGCAGCCAGGCAATGCAACTAAGTTTCAAAGAGGCTATGTGGTCAACCCAGATCTAATAATCAATGGGTGACAAAGTTGAGATTGGAATCCCTAGCATCCTACACCAGATTGCCTTCTCCAAATCTCATAGATATGTTATTTTCCCTCTTTGATGACCTCATCCACTATCTTCCTCCCTTTGTGTGTTTTGTTCTTGCTAAGTTATTACTAGTCAGTTAGGCAAACTCGCCCCACTTTCCAGAATTACTGTAAAGATCAGAAAAAATATTTTTAAAGCCCACAGCACATGGCCTGGCACACCATAAGTTCTCAATAAATGGAAGCTGTTAACTATTGCTTATTCTTTTAACAGTGTCAGCCAAGTCTCATTGCCACTTACCCTCATTTTTTTTCCTTCTCCTGAATCTCTGTGGTACCACAGAAAACAAGTCACACCACAAGAATATCCAACAACTTTTACAGGAAGAATTGCACATCTCCCAGCACTTCCAACAAAAACATTTGGTTGTCACTAGTGTGGATTCAACTTTCTTCACCAATTAAGTAATCAAACTCTTCACATATAGCTATAACACCTAATGGCTGAATCTTGGTTCCCAAATAGCATTTTCTAATACAGAGAACAAGGGCTTCTTAGAAATAATTCTAGGGCTGGGGCAGGGAAAGTACAAGTTGGGCCTGGAGCATCATGTGATGTCAGAAAATAAGAAATATCTCAAAGAAAGCTGGAGACATGTCAAAAGGGTACAGGAGTGCTGCTGACCATTTTGAACATCAAAATAAAGAATGATCACCATGTGTTATAAACAATTGAATTAAATAGACAGTCATGATGCCATGATGATATAAATAAATAAATGTAGTAGAAAAGAAAGCTCGCCCTCATAATGGAAAGCTGACTAATATGTGTAGGAAGAATGATTGCATTAGAAAACCACCATTTGTCAATCCCAGCTATAACTTCATCAGATGAGAATCATCAGTGAATGCTAAAACTAATAGGTGGAAGTTTGAAGAGTAACAGAATTTTTACATAGTCACAATGCATCTCTACACAAGATACTCATTGATTATAAAGGGAAAAATAGTAACTTTACAGTGGAGAAATACAACATATACTGCATCTACCAAATGATGAAAAATTAGCATCACCACTAATAGAACAAATAGACATTATATGCCTTCTGATATGATGCAATGTAAAGGACACAACTTCTCTTGTATTTCTATCAAAAATGCTTGACCTGAATCAAATTATGAGGAAACAGAAAAACTCGAATTGAGCAGCAGCCTAAAAATATCTAGCCTGTGCTCTTCAGAAAATTCAGTGTCATGAGGCAAAGAAAAGACTGAGAAACTGTTCCACATACTAGGAGAGTAAAGAGACATGAGAACTGACTGCACATGATGAGGATGTTCTTTTGCTGTAAAGAGCATTATTGAGAAAATTGATTGAGACCTGAGTAAGGTCTGTAGATTATATATATAATAGCATTGTATTGATGTGAATTACCTGATTTTGATAATTGTTCTGTGTTTAGGAAAATAAATTCTTGTTTCAGAAAACACACAATGAAATATTTTGGGGTAAAGAGGCATCACATCTGCCAAAAACTCTCAGTCAGTTCAAGGGTAAAAGAAATAGATATATAAATTCCACATATATGTATACAGGAATTCTTTCAACTATTTTTGAAACTTTTCTGTAAGTTCAAAATTGTTAAAATAAAAACAAATTAAAAAATATAACCACTAGACTACCTATAGGCATGCCTAAGAGTTACTTCTGGAGGACCTCTGTTGTTGCTCAGATGTGGCCTCACTCTCTCTGAACCCAAATCTGCAAGTGAAATCATTGCCCTCTCCCCTACATGGGACATGACATTCATGGGTGAAAGTCTCCCTGACGACATGGGAGATGACTCCCAGGGATAAATCCAGACCTGGCACCATGGAATCAACAATTCCATCCTGACCAAAAGGGGGAAAAGAAGCGTAATTACTAAAGTGTCAGTGGCAGAGAGAGTTCAATAGAGTCAAGAGGCTACTCTAGAGGTTGTTCTTATACAAGCTTCAGGTAGACCTTGGTATCTGTCATAACCTGCCAATCCCCAACCAGGACCATTCCAGCCAATCTTAAAGGGCACCTAAGGCAGTATATAAGATTTCACAAGGGTTCCATGCACTAAAGTAACTTTTCAGAAACCTATAACTTCCAGATGGGTCCCTGGTCCTGAAACCTAGCCCAGCATCTCCAGAACATCAGATACTTCCATCTCCCTACCCTATATTAGTGGCTCTTCTGATATGAAAAATTTAGAATTGCCATAGCCCAGACACACCTAAACAGAGGGATGGAAAGATCAAAGGTGATGGTGGAGTTATACAGAGAAGATAGGACTTAACAAATGAATATGAATGTTGAATCATTAAATTTATATCTCTTTTAGTCTCCAGTATTTTAGAGCAGCTAGAAGTAAAAGCCTAAAATTGTGAAATTGTAACCCATGTCAAACTCTGAAATATATTCTACAACTAACTGTGGTGCTGTGCTTTGAAATTTATAGCCTTTTTGTATATATATTTTTCCTTTAAAAAAGAAGGAAAAAAAGTTGATTGTGATGATAAAAAAATATTTAAGCCCTCCAGCCTCCTATATTCTGGAGGAGCTAGAAGGAAAAATCTGAGAGGAACATATGGTAACCCATGACAAACTCTGGGATCTGTCCTGTAACTACTTGTTGAAGAGTGCTTTGAAAACTATTGCTTTCTTATCTATTTGCTTTGTAAATATGTTATACTATACAATAAAAAAGTTACTATATATAACTACCACTAACACCCCCTCACACATTGTATCAGCTTAGAATACCCACAGAAAGGATATACATGGAACTGATAATGGTGTTGGCTTCTGGGGAGGGAATTAGGTGACTGAATGTGAGGAGTGAGATAGAAACTTATTTTTCTCTGTCTACCTTATGGTATCTTTTAAAGGTTTATCTTGCGCATGTAGTACGTATTCCAAAGTTCCCCTTAAATACTTCTTTTCCCAAAGAGTCTACCCTGTTTTCCTAACTTTTCTCAAATAACAATCTCTATGCTATCTTTTAAAATAAGAGACAGAGAAAATCAAACGTAAAACCTGGCCAATTTAAAGAAAGAAAAAATTAAAAGAAATGCTAATAAAATCCTTGCAAAAAGGAATTCCATATGTATAGTTTTCTATTCATTCTGTTTTATGTTTGTGATACTTCATTAAGAAAACATTCCAATAAATTGAATGGAATGTTCAAGTAAATGTATATAAGGTGTATACTAGAAGTGGAAGTGTCAATTTCTAAAGATAATGGTGGGAGATGATATGATTTTTTTCAAAGACTTGAACTACACTTAAATGCCTTAAGTTCATGAACATGCTTTATGGTTAGTGATCTGCAATATATTAGCCTTATGGGATGCTATGGAACAATTCAGTTGACAATGTTGAGATCATTGTTTAATTCTCATTTTATGCCCCCCAAATTTTTGAGTCTCATTATACTAATGGTCCCTGTGTAACAAATTATTATAGCCAATATTTGGCACTGGAAAGCTACAGGTCAAAATGTGCAAATTTATCTCATACAACTAGGTAAAAACAACGTTATATATACTGAAAGCTGGAAAGCAAGTTTATTTTGTAGTTAAATGAATTCGACATAGAAAATATCTGTTCTCTAACTTTGTCCAACTACAGTTTGCTAAAGAGGGTCCACAGATTTATGTACATATATATTTAATAAGTAGCAAACATGTTGAATTTATGTATTGTTTGCCTCTGAGGTTTTAGATGATAGAATATTTACTACCTTAATAATAGAAAATACTTGAATTTTAGATTTGTAACATTTATTTAATTGGTATTTATTTTGTAATTTTTATTTTGTACACCCTATGCCGGGGTCACATTTCATTCTTTTTCTATGTGCTTATTCCATAATCGCAGCACCATTTGTTGAATTTTTATTTGTTTAGTTTTTTGTTTGTTTGTTTGTTTGTTTGATTTGGGAAGTGCACAGACCAAAAATCAAACCCAGATCACTGCATGGCAAGCGAGAATTCTATCACTGAACTACCCTTGTACCCCCTGTTCTTTATCTTTTTTAAATGCAATTTCATTGAGATATTTTCACAATCATGTAAACCCTCCAATCTATACAATCACTGGCTCCCAGTATCATCACACAGTTGTGCCTACATGCCCATGATCAATTTTAGAACATTTTCATTACTTCAGAAAAGAAATAAAAATGAAAAAGAAAACAAATCTCCCCAAGCCCCTTATTCCCAACTATTATTGACATAATATTGGTGTAGTATATTTGTTACATTGATGAAAGACTATTAAAATATTACTTTTAACTATAGTCCATAGTTTGCAATAGATACATTTCTTCCATATACCCCTTGTCATGATTCGGTTCATGTGTCAACTTGGCCAGGTGGTTGTGCCCATTTGTCTGGTTGGGCAAGTGCTGGCCTGTCTGTTGCTATGAGGACATTTCATAGAATTAAATCATGATCACATCAGCTGCATCCACAACTGATTCCATTTGTAATCAGCCAAGGGAGTGTCTTCTGCAATGAGTGATGCTTAATCTGATCCCTGGAAGCCTTTTAAGGAGGATTCAGAAGAAACAGGCTCTCTTTCTGCTTCAGCTGGTGAGTCTCTCCTGTGGAGTTCATCCAGACCCTTCATTGTAGTCGTCAGCTTTACAGCCTGCCCTACGGATTTTGGACTCTACATTCCCATGGTTACATGATACGCTTTTATAAATTTTATATCTACAGATATTTCCTGCTGATTCTGTTTCTCTAGAGAACCCTGACTAATACACCCCTCTATTATTAACACTTTGTAATAGTGTCAAACATTTGTTATAGATAATGAAATAACTTTTTAATATTTGTACAGTTAATCACAGACATTGTCCACCACAATATTCACTGCATTAAACATTCCCATGTTTTAACCTCTAATTTTCCTTCTGATGACATACGTGACTTTTAACTTCCCCTTTCCACCACTTTTACACACCATTCAGTACTTTAATTATTCTCACAATAATGTACTGCCATCTCCTCTATCTATTTCCAAATATTTAACTTCAACCTAGTAAAACTTTCTTCACATATTAAGCAACCATTCTCCATTATTTAGCCCCATTCTGTCTCCTGGGACCTATATTCTATATTTTATGTCTATGAGTTTATACATTATAATTAGCTCATATCAGTGAGATCATACAATATTTGTTCTTCTGTGTTTGATTTATTTCACATAACATAATGTTATCAAGGCTAATTCATGTTGTCTTGTAGTTCGGGACTTCATTTCTTCTCATTGCTGAATAATATTCCATCATATGTATATACCATATTTTGTTTATCCATTCATCTATTGATGGACACTTGCATTGTTTCTATCTGTTGGCAATTGTGAATAATGCTGCAATGAACATCAGTGTGAAAATGTCTGTTCATGTCTGTATTACTTAGGGTTCTTAACAGAATCGACAGGAAACACTCACAACTATAAAATTCATAAAAGCGTCTCATGTAACCATGGGAATGAAGAGTCCAAAATATTCAGGGCAAGCTGTGAAGCTGATGATTCTGATGGAGGGTCTGGATGAATGCCACAGGGGAGGCTCGCCGGCTGCAGCAGGAAGAGAGCCTATCTCTTCTGAATCCTCCTTAAAAGGCTTCTAGTGATTAGATTAAACATCACTCATTGCAGAAGACACTCCTCTTGGCCGATTACAAATGGAATCAGCTGTGGATGCAGCTGACATGATCATGATTTAATTCTATGAAATGTCCTCATCACAACAGACAGGCCAGCACTTGCCCAACCAGACAAACAGGTACCACCACTTGGCCAAGTTGACACATGAACCTGACCATGACAGTCCACCCCTTGTCAACTTGGCAGCTATACATATCACCTTAAACCATACCTAATTTCTAAATAAAAAAAAACAATAAAATACACAATTTTTCTTTCACCTAACAATACTCAACTATCCTGCATATAATTGGAAACATATTAAATCTCTCCAGTATAGGGTGCAAGTACTTGGGTAATATTCATTCTTAAACTTGATATCTTACAACTTAAATAGTATAACATGAACAAAACAGCATTACAGTCCTTGTTTCTGTAACTGATCATGTGGTTGAAGTTCATATTTATCACTATCTTCTTCCACTACCCATTCCATGTCCCCTTTACCCTCAGCAAGCACTTCAGCTAGCCGTGGTTCTTTGCCTGGTGGGGTGACCCAAACCATCATTCCTGAAGTTTCAGAGCCAGTGGTAGTCCTGTCTGGATTGGGTTGTTGCAGTTTTCCATTGATTTTAATCACAGGGCAAGGTAGTACTAAAAGACACCCTAGGGGATCTCCTATATTCCAAGAAAACTCTTCTTTACCTTCATTGTTGTGGTAGTTAGAGTCAGTTGTCAACTTGGCCAGGTGAAGGCACCCAGTTTTGTTGCTGCAGACATGAGCCAATGGTACATGAACCTCATCTGTTGTTGATTACATCTGCAGTCAGCTACGAGGTGTGCCTGCTGCAATGAATGACGTTTGACTTAATTGTCTGGTACTTAAATGAGAGAGTGCAATGTAGCACAGCCCAAGCAGCTCGGCATACCTCATCTCAGCACCCACAGCTCAGCCCAGGCCTTTGGCAATGCAGAAAGGAATCACCCCGGGGAAAATTGTTGGAACCCAGAGGCCTGGAGAGAAGGCCAGCAGAGATTACACTGAGTCTTCCCACATAAGAAAAAACCTCAGATGAATGTTAGCTGTCTTTCCTCTGAAGAAATTAAAAAAAAACCCTTTTATTAAAAGCCAATCCAGCTCTGGAGTGTTGCATTCCAGCAGCTAGCAAACTAGAACAGATTTGGTACCGGAGAGTGGGGTGCTACTGCGGTTTGCAAATATCAGATATGTTGGAATGGTTTTTTTGATGGCTAAGGGGAAGATTTTGGAGGAACTGTGACGAGAATGATGGAAAGGTCCTTGAGTGCTTGAAGAGACTGTTGGTATAAATGCAACCACTGCCAACCTGGACAAAGGTGGACACAAAAGGGAGAGATTGGAGTTTGCAGAGTGAGAACCATGGAAGCTTGGGTTTGAAGTCAAGAAACCTCAGCCAGGAGAGTGGACCCACCCAAATACATAAAGAGGGTGAGTTTACCCTGAAGCTGAGGATGAGTTTTCCACTTTATTGCAGTGGAAGAGTCATGCAGCCTTAGGCCTTGGAGAAGGTACAGCATGCCTCTTGGGAGACTGAGGAGAGCCTGGCTGCCACTACATGGGAGGGTTAAGCGTGTGCCCCAGAAATGGCAGAGAGCCCAGGGGTGGCCCTGATGCCTGGAGAGAGTGGAGCTGAGAAAAAGGTGGTCTCCTCAATGTTTCCCAAGGTTGATTTGGAAAGCGACGGGCCACTGTATAGGCCTTTGGAAAGGGTGGGACTGCCACTTTCTAAAGCTGAAGGATAAATGACTTTCAGACTTTGAAATCCAATGGTGTTTGCCCTGTAGGTTTTCCTTCCAATTTCTCCCTATGGATCTTGTGACTGTCTCTCCTTTGCATATTGGCACTAGACAACTTGTTTTGAGATTCACAGGTCCACAGCCAGAAGAGAATATTTCGCACCTTAATATTGCTGAAGGTGATGTATGTAGTTGCCAAGTTGACAAGGGGTGGACATGTGGTAGTTAGATTCAGGTGTCAACTTGACCAGGTGAAGATGCCTAGTTTTGTTGCTGCAGACATGAGCCAATGGTACGTGAACCTCATCTGTTGCTGATTACGTCTGCAGTCGGCTATGAGGTGTGCCTGCTGCAATGAATGACGTTTGACTTAATTGGCTGGTACTTAAATGAGAGAGCACAATGTAGCACAGCCCAAGCAGCTCGGCATACCCCATCTCAGCACTCTCAGCTCACCCCAGGCCTTTGAAGATGGAGAAAGAAATCACCCTGGGGAAAGTTGTTGGAACCAAGAGGCCTGGAGAAAAGGCCAGCAGAGATTACCCTGAGCCTTCACACTTAAGAAAAAACCTCAGATGAAAGTTAGCTGCCTTTCCTCTAAAGAACCAACAAAATGAATCCCCTTTTATTAAAAGCCAATCCATCTCTGGTGTGTTGCATTCTGGCAGCTAGCAAACTAGAACAATTGTATAGATGCAGCCCTACCTACCCCTGATAGTCAGGGTCAATTGCCCCAGACAATAATGCAATCCCCTTCTTGGCTTGTTGATCCAGGGGCATAAGTAGCTCAAAGTGACCAGGTGGCAGTCTTAGATTCCAGTTCAATGGAATCATTGTTTCTCGGTGGAAGCACTCCCCCATTTAGAACTAAAACCTGTAGACCAGAAGAGCTCAGGGTCGCAGGGACAGGAAGCAAAAATTTTCCTAGTGGATCACAAGGGGTAATAGTGAGTGTTCCCACTCCCATTTCCACCCCTTGGTTCCTGGACCCATGGATCCTGGCTATGGGAGAAACAGCACCATACAGCAGACGCTGATTCAGAGCATATACAGCTTCCTGGAGAACATTACCCCAGCCTTTCAAGATATTGCCACCTAGTTGGCACCATAATTGAATTTTCAAAAGGCCATTCCACCGTTCTATCAATCCAGCTGCTTCTGGATGATGGGGAACATAGTAAGACCAGAGAATTCCATGAGCATATGCCCATTCCTGCACTTCATTTGCTGTGAAGTGTGTTCCTTGATCAGAAGGAATGCTGTGTGGAATATCATGATGATGGATAAGGCATTCTGTAAGCCCAGGGATGGTAGTTTTGGCAGAAGCATTGCGTGCAAGGAAAGCAAACCCATGTCCAGAGTATGTGTCTATTCCACTTAGAACAAATTGCTGCCCCTTCCATGAAGGGAGTGGTTCAATGTAATCAACCTACCACCATGCATCTGGCTAGTCACTTCAGGGAATGGTGCCATATTGGGGGCTGAGTGTGGGTCTCTGCTACTGGCAGATTGGGCACTCAGCAGTGGCTGTAGCCAAGTCAGTCTTGGGGAATAGAAGTCCGTGTTGCTGAGCCCATGCATAACCTCCCTCCCTACCACCATGACCACTTTGTTCATTAACCCATTGGGCAATGACAGGAGTTGTTGGGGAAAGAGGCTGACTGGTATCCACAGAATGAGTCATCTTATCCACTTGATTATTAAAACCTTCCTCTGCTGAAATCACTCTGTGGTGCACGTTCACATGGGACACAAATATCTTCATGTTTTTAGCCCACTCAGAAAGGTCTATCCATGTACTTCTTTCCCAGACCTCTTTGTCACCAATTTTCCAGTTATGATCTTTCCAAATCCCTGACCATACACCCAAACCATTAGCAATAGCACATGAGTCAGTGTGCAAATGCACCTCTGGCCAGTTTTCCTTCCAAGCAAAATGAACAACCAGATGCACTGCTTGAAGTTCTGCCACTGGAAGGATTTCCCCTCATCACTGTCCTCCAAGGACACCCCAGAAAGGGGTTGTAGTACTGCAACTGTCCACTTTTGGGTGGTACCTGCATATCATGCTGAACTATCTGTAAACCAGGCCCGAGTTTTCTCTTCTTCAGTCAATTCACTGTAAGGAACTCCTCAAGAGTCCATAGCTCTGGTCTGGGAAAGAGAGCGTAACATGACAGGAGTGGAGATCATGGGTATTGGGGCCACTTCCTCATGTAACTTACTTGTGTCTTCAGGACCTGCTCTGGCCCTATCTCCTATATACCATTTCCATTTCACAATAGAGTGCTGCTGTGCACGCACAGCTTTATGGCTTGGTGGGTCGGACAAAACCCAGCTCATGATAGGCAACTTAGGTCTCATGGTAATTTGGTGGCCCATGGTTAAGCATTCAGTCTCTACTAAAGCCCAGTTGCAGGCCAAAAGCTGTTTCTCAAAAGGAAAGTAGTTATCTGCAGCAGATGGTAAGGCTTTGCTTCAAAATCCTGAGGGTCTACGTTGTGATTTTCCTATAGGAGCCTGCCAAAGGCTCCAAACAGCATCTCTATTTGCCACTGACACTTCCAGCACCATTGGATCTGCTAGATCATACAGCCCAAGTGGCAAAGCAGCTTGTACAGGAGCCTAGACCTGTCGCAGAGCCTCCTCTTGTTCAGGTCCTCACTCAAAATTAGCAGCTTTTCTGATCCCTCCATAAATGGGCTGGAGTAGCACACCAAATGAGGAATATGTTGTTGCCAAAATCCAAAGAAACCAACTAAGCAATATGCTTCTTTTTTAATTATAGTAGGGGCCAGATGCAGCAACTTATCCTTCACCTTAGAAGGGATATCTCGACATGCCCCATGCCACTGGACACCTAGAAATTTCACTGAAGTGGAGGGCCCCTTTATTTTTGTTGGATTTATCTCCCATCTTCTGACACACAAACGCCTTACTATTAAGTCTAGAGTAGTTGCTACTTCTTGCTCACTAGGTCCAATCAACATGATATCATCAATATAATTAACCAGTGCGATGTCTTGTGGGAGGGTGAAATGATCAAGGTTCCTGCGGCTAAGATTATGACATAGGGCTGGAGAGTTGATATACCCCTGAGGTAGGACAGTGAAAGTATATTGCTGATCTTGCCAGCTGAAAGCAAGCTGCTTCTGAAGTCCTTACTAATAGGTATTGAAAAAAAAGCATTTGCCAGATCAATAACTGCATACCAGGTACCAGGGGATGTATTGATTAACTCAAGCAGTGATACCACTTCTGGAACAGCAGCTGCAATTGGAGTCACCACCTGATTGAGCTCATGATAATCCACTGTCATCCTTGAAGACCCATCTGTTTTCTGCGCAGGCCAAATAGGAAAGTTGAATGGGGATGAGGTAAGAATCACCACCCCTGCATCCTTCAAGTCATTAAGAGTGGCAGTAACCTCTGCAATCCCTCCAAGAATCCAGTATTGCTTCTGATTTACTATTTTGCTAGGTAGTGGCAGTTCTAGTGGCTTCCACTTGGCCTTTCACACCATAATAGCCCTCATTGCATGATCCAATGTGGGGATTCTGCCAGTTGCTCAGTATGTCTATTCCAATTATACATTCTGGAACTGGGGAAATAACTACAGAATGGGTCTGGGGGCCCACTGGACCCACTCTGAGACGGACCTGAGCTAACACTCCATTGATTACCTGGCCTCCATAAGCCCCCACTCTGACTGGTGGACTAGAGTGATGTTTTGGGACCCCTGGAATTAATGTCACTTCTGAACCAGTGTCTAATAATCTTCAAAATATCTGATCATTTCTTTTTCCCCAATGCAGTTACCCTGGTAAAAGGCCATTGGTCACCTTGGGGAAGGCTTGGAGGAAGATTAACAGTATAAATTTGTAGCAGTGTAACAGGGTTCTCCCCCATAAGGAACTGGCCTCCCCTTCATTCAAGGGGTCCTGGATCTGTAAACTGTCTCAAGTCTGGAAATTGATTAAGAGGCCATGACTCTGTGTTTTTGTAATTCAGGTTAGACTTCTGTTCACTTGACCTAGAACTTTTTGTTTATACAGCTCACACAAGAATTTAGTAAGACTGACCTTCTATTGTATTTCTAAGTATCCCATGATTTACTACCCAATGCCACAAATCTCTGCGAGTCATATAATTTTGACTCCTGCTTTGAGTTTGCTGTCTAGTATAATAGCCATGTCTACCCTGTCTTTGGCAATTAAGTGCTGCCACCTGGCTTCTGCCAAGTCGGGATCCGGTCATCCCCATTGTGTTTAAGGATTCCAGCTCAGTGACAGCAGTTCTCACAGTAATATCTGACCTACAGAGAAGAGCAACTTCAGAGCACTTCAGGGTGCTAGTCTCACAAATTTATTTCTCACTGTTCTGGTAAAGGGTGCATCCTCCGGACATCCCTGGGGTGTAAGAGCAGGCTTTGCATGATAAATCCACTCTAACATTCCAATCTCTCTAAGCCTCTGGATCCCCTCATCTATATTATACCAGGGCAATTCTGGCATTTCAACTTCAGGTAATGTTGGCCACCTTCTGATCCATGTTTCAACTAACCATCCAAACAAACTGTTAACACCTTTTATGACCCTTTGAGCTATAACATTGAATGCAGAATCTCTGCTTGGTGGGCCCATATCAATAAATTCAGCCTGATCCAGCCTTATATTCCTCCCAACCATTATCCCACACCCTTAAGATCAATTGCAACACATATTCCCCTGATTTCTGTCTATATAAATTGGAACACTCATATAGTTCTTTTGGAGTATAA
>PVIY010005850.1:0-91441 GCA_004026745.1 Myrmecophaga tridactyla
GTCCCGCCGCTGAATCCAGAGGCTGCCAAGTCTCCATAGAAACCGCCATGAAAACCCCCGTTTTGTCCCCTTTCTTCTTTTTCGGTTAGCTCAATAACCGACTTCTGACTTGCCCGGTTTCGCGTGAGCTGGGGGCGTATTTTTCGTAATCAGAATTTGTTTATTAATGCCGCAATTGGCGCTTGGTTGGACTCAGTCCCTGCTACTGTTTCCTTTCTCTCCGCGAAGCCGCCTATGGGGGAGGGGCGCTGGCCACCGGCCACCGTGGCTTTGGGGAACTCACAGATCCGGCGAGTTGCCGTCGGTCTAAGCTGCTCCAGTTCTGGGCGCGCTGTGTGTTCGGTCACTATCGTGGTTCCGGGAGCTATTCTGTATTGTTTCTGGTTATCTAGTAGTTGTTCTAGAGGACGAACTAAAACGCGCACCTTGCTTAGCCGCCATCTTGGCCCCCCTCTGTCTGAAAGGTGTTTCTTGAACCCACCATCTTATCTTTTTAATTTTATTTGTCAGACCTATATATTCTTTTTACTCTTCTATTTGTATTCTTTAAATTATCCTTAGTGGTACTCTTCAATTCTGTACCCTCCTCCAGGCCTTCCTCTGCTGTCTGTTTTTTTTTCCAGCCGTCAGAACTGCTCTTAGTATTTCTTGTAGGGCTGGTCTCTTGTCGACAAATTCTTTCAGGACTTCTTTGTCTGTGAAAACTTTAATCTCTCCCTCAGATTTTTTTATTTTTTGGCTTGGGCAGGCACGGGGAATCAAACCCAGGTCTCTGGCATGGCAGGCAAGAATTATGCCTGCTGAGTCACCTTGGCCCACCCAGTTTCTCCCTCAATTTTGAAGGTCAGTTTGGCTGGATTCTTTGGCAGAATTCTTGGCTGGAAGTCTTTCTCTTTCAGGATCTTAAATATATCATACCACTGTCTTCTTACCTCCAGGGTGCTATTTGAGTAGTCTGAACTCAGTCTTATTTGTTTTCCCTTTTATGTAGTAGATTATTTTTCTCTTGCCACTTTCAGGATTTTCTGCTTCTCGTCAGCATTTGACAGAATGATTAGTATGTGCCTTGGGGAAAGCATATTTGAATTTATTCTGTTTGGAATTCTTTGGGCTTCTTTGACTTGTATATTTATGTCCTTTATAAGGGTTGGGAAACTTTCCCCCATTATATCCTCAACTACTCATCCTAGCCCTTTACTCTGTTCTCCTGGGACACCAATTATTCCTATATTTGTGCACTTTGTTTTGTTTATCATTTCCACGAGTTTCAATTCAATTTTTTCCATCTTTTTTGCCACTTGTTGTTTTGAATTTTCAAAGTCAATGATCTTGTCCTGTATATCACTTATTCTTTCTTCTGTCTCTTCAAATCTGGTGTTATGTGCCTTAGTATGCTTTTATTTGGGCAATAAAGTCTTTAATCTCTGTGATATCTGCTGTTTTTCTACTTATTCTTTCAACTTCCTTTTTATGCTCTTCAACTGTCTTCTTGATCCCCTTTCATCATTTTCTATCCCACTTATTTTATTAAGTATGGTTGTATGAACACTTTGATTAGTTGTTCCAACGTCTGTGTCTCCTGTGGTGTTTTAATTTGGTCATTAGGCAGGGCTATATCTGTCTGCATTGTGATATGTTTGTGGTTTTCTGCTATCTTCATGGCATGTAATTACCTTGATTGATTTACTTTGGGAATTGATTTCTTTCAGTAGTCTAAGGCCTTGTGTTTGTATGATGTTGGTAGAGCAGGGAGCAGGGCATGGGGTGGGGCACTCAGTGCGGTGATTTGTTTCAGGGCATGTATAGGTGCAGGTCGGGGATGTTACACTTATGCTTGTGAACGTGGGTGCCCAGCAGCCAGGGAGGATGTAGCTGTGCAGGTTCAGTGGTCTGCGGGGCGTAACCCTGGTGTGTGCTGGGCTGAGGCATGGGGCCTTTGTGTGCATGTGTAGAGTTGTGGCAGCAGGTCAGCATTATGCTTCCATGGATTGGGGGCAGATGTAAATATGAGATTTCTATAAGAATTGTTTCATGCAAGTGTGGGGATGTGCAAGTCCAAATTCCATAGGACAGAGTACAGGCTGGAAACTCCAAGAAAGGTTTTCAGTGCATTCCCCAGGAGAAGCTGGCTGAAGTAGAGATAGAAATTCTCTCTTCTGACTGCTGAAATCATTACTTCTTCTTTTAACACCTTCAACTGATCGGATGAGACATCTCTCATTGTTGAAGGCAGTCTCCTGATTTGATTGTAGATGTAATCAGTCATAGAAGGATGCAATCATGAAATGTCCTCACAGTAACAATCACACCAGTGCTTGCTTGTCCAAACAGCTGGGTATCATAACCTGGCCAAGTTAACACATGATCTTAACTATCATGTCATTAAACCAGGGAGTGCATTTCTAAGGTCAAAATCCAAAATGGCCATTGAAAGGTGTTTGTTACTCTGATGACACTGCATAAGTGATTACTAAATCTGCCAGTATTTAAGATGGTTTATCTATCCATACTAATTAATTTCTGCTATACAAAGCCTGAACACTGAAATCAAATTATGCTCTCCAGACCTGCTCTTTCTCATCCCCTTCCTCATCTTTTACCATGGATTGAAAAAACAAGCCCAGACAGATGCCAATTTTGTATGCAATAATAAATATGGACAGAAAAAAAAAGTACACTAAATTTTGTTAATAGCTGTTTTGAGGTAAGCACTCCGTATACATCATCACAATTTCAAAAACGAAAATATTTAGACACCTTTGCAATGTGATGGTGGCTCAGTGCAGAATTCTCACCTGCTATGCCAGAGACCTAAGTTTGTTTCCTGGTGCCTGCCCATGTAAAAAAAAAAAAATATATATATATATATATATATATATATGTATATATATCCAAGTATAAGTTTCTTATGCTTATAGCTCTTAGACAAGAGTAACATTTTAAAAACTATAAACTTAATAAAAATATTACAAAACCAATAAAAGTTGTATCACCATACTATGAAGGTAAGAACCATTATTGAAACCCAAGTTTCTTCTCAAAATGAATATGTGAAACAGGTATCTCTGAGCATGACTATGCCACGATGTGATAACTCTTCTCCCATCATTTTTCTCTATTCAAACTGTTGGAAATCTTTATTTGTACAGCATTATGACCTCATTTAACGTTCATTTTATACATGGAAATTTATGTAAACATTCCTCTGTTTCTCATTAGGCTATGACAATTAAAGTAGCAGTATTTGGGACAATGTGATTCAGGACTAGAATTTCATACTTTATATATGGTTACAATGTGCCCTCTTTTAAAACTTTTTTTTTTGTTGTTAAATGTAAGTAAAGAAAAAAAAGCAATGATTTTCAAAGTACACTTCAACGAGTAGTTATGGAACAGATTTCAGAGTTTGTTGTGGGTTACAATTCTACTATTTCAGATTCCTTCTAGCTGCTCCAAAACACTGGAGGCTGGAAGAAATATTTTTTTTCTTTTTTGTGAAAAATAACATATATACAAAAAACCAATAAATTTCAAAGCACAGCACAACAATTAGTTGTAGAACAGATTTCAGAGTTTGATATGGGTTGCAATTCCACAATTTAAGGTTTTTACTTCTAGCTACTCTAAGATACTGGAGATTAAAAGAAGTATCAATATAATGATTCAGTAGTCATACTCATTTTTTAAACCCTACCTTCTCTATATAACTCCAACATCAAGTTTGATCTTTCTCCCACTCTTTAGGGGTATTTGGGCTACACCCATTTTAACTATTTCATGTTAGAAGGGGCTGTCGATACTATGGGATAGGGGGATGGAACAAGTTGATGTTCCTGGCTGGATAGAGAATTATAAATATTTTTAAATGTATTATTGAACACATAGTTTAATGATTTAATGACTGAGAAATTATAGAATGGCTAATCTGTGAGGTGCATTTTTATCTCATTTTGAATATGGTTAAAAAAGAAATGACTATGAATTTTTTTGTATTTAAAAGTATTTGTATATATTTATAGTATGAAGCAAGTTTCCAGCCTTCAAACTAGACTTCAGACTAATAGTGAAGGTTTGTATTAAACTAGTAAGTTTTAATTAATATAAATAAATCAATACACTGATAGCAATAAATGCTGATTATCATATGTACTGGCTCATATTTTGAATGAAAGAATGACTCTATGTATGGAATTTCAGGTATTGGGGAAGTTTAATATGAGAGAATTTTGAGGACAGTGGGCTTTTATATGAAATGATGTTTATAATTTCCAAATAACTAAAATGTAAACTGGCTTACGTTATTGCTCTTCCTTCCATAACAAGCCCATCAAAGTAATTTTTGTTTCCCAATAATCATTTTTTACTCACCAAGAACAAAAAGTTAATAGTGTTTGTTAAGGTATCATATCATAGGCTCACATATCCCCTTCAGTTTTTAGCATCACATTTGTGAAAGATATTTTATCAGGGGAAAATTGGATGCTACTTAAATATCCTGTAAAAAGGATATTGGAATATAAAATTTATAATTTAAAATATGCAGAAAAATAGAATAGATATGCTTATCATCCAACTTTAACAAGAAACATTTTTTTAAAAAGAAAAAAGATATTTTCAGTGTCAGGCATGATATAATAATATATGGGTTGCAATCCAATCACAAGAAAAATATATCTAAGGACATAGTCAAGAGACCACTGGAGTAAAAGTTTTTGGAGGTCTCACAACCCACATAGAAATATAGCTAAATTAGTAAATTGCAGAGTTCATATAACTAAAATATTCAAGTATTTTCAACATATTATTAATGAATATACATATCTTATAATCAGGAAAAAAGTTATTAAAAATAAAGATGTTGGAGCCTTGATTTTACAAGATCAAGTCATTATATTCTATTTTCTTGAGGTTCCTTTTTAAAGTCTCAGCTTGTTATATTGTTGCTCAAAACATATATACTGAACATGCCAAAATTCATAACTATGTGCTTTTTTCTTTTCTGTGGATTACAGAAAAAAGCACCAAGAATGTCCTTGTCTTCAAAGACTTTGTAATAAAATATATTTAGAGAGAAAGCTTAATTTATGTGGAAAAACAGTGAATGATAAGCAAATGATATATAAACAAGGACTACCTTGTGTAATGTGGAGCTGTGGCAGTTGAAGAGAAAGAAATTAGGGCACCAAGAAAGGTTATTTGGAAGAAATACATTTGGGATAAACTTTGAAAGTTGATTAAAAAATTTTTACTTGTGAAAAATAACATATATACAAAAAAGCAATAAATTTCAAAGCACATCACAACAATTAGTTGTAGAACAAATTTCAGATTTTGGCATGGGTTACAATTCCAGAATTTTAGGTTTTTACTTCTAGTTGATTCATGATACTGAAGACTAAAAGAAATATCAATATAATGATTCAGCAATCATACTCATTTGTTAAATCCTATCTTCTCTGTTATAACTCCACCATCTCCTTTGATCTTTCTCCCAAACTTTAAGGGTATTTGAACTATGCCCATTCTAACTTTTTCATATTGGAAAGGGCTGTTGATAGTATGGGATAGGGGGATGGACTAGTTGCTGTTCTGGAGAGGCTGGCCCCTCTGGGTTTCAGAACACATCTAGCCTAGGAACCTATCTAGGAGTTGTAGATTTCTGAAAAGTAATCATAGTGAATGGAACCTTTGTAGAGTTTCAGATTAAGTTCTTTAGGGTTGGCAGGTTTTGATTGGAGTTTGGCAAACATGATAAGTGACATTGTCTAGCTGAAGCTTGCATAAGAGTAACCTCCACAGTTTCCTAGACCTTACACCCAAAGCACGAGCATTGAAGAAAGAAATAAAAACATGGGAACTCCTCAAAATTAAACACTTTTGTGCATCAAAGAACTTCGTCAAGAAAGTAAAAAGACAGCCTATCCAATGGGAGACAATATTTGGAAACGATATATCAGATAAAGGTCTAGTATCTAGAATATATAAAAAAAATTGTTCAACTCAACAACAAAAAGTCAGACAACCCAATTACAAAATGGACAAAAGACATGAACAGACACTTCTCAGAAGAGAAAATACAAATGGCCAAAAGGCACATGAAAAGATACTCAACTTCTCTGGCTATTAGAGAAATGTAAATCAAAACCACAGTGAGATATCATCTCACACCCACCAGAATGGCCATTATCAGTAAAACAAAAAACGATAAGTGCTGGAGAGGATATGGAGAAAGAGGCACACTTATCCATTGTTGGTGGGAATGTCAAATGGTACAACTGCTGTGGAAGGCAGTTTGGCAGTTCCTCAGGAAGCTAAGTGTAGAATTGCCACATGATCTGGCAATACCATTGCTAGGTATCTATTTGGAGGACTTGAGGGCATGGACACAAATGGACATTTGCACGCCAATATTTATAGCAGCATTATTTACAATTGTGAAGAGATGGAAACAGCCAAAATGTCCATCAACAGACGAGTGGCTAAACAAGCTGTGATATATACATACAATGGAATATTATGCAGCTGTAAGACAGAATGAAGTTATGAAGTATGTAACAACATGGATGCACCTTAAAGACATTTTATGCTGAGTGAGATAAGCCAGAAACAAAAGGACAAATACTGTATGGTCTCACTGATATGAACTGATATTAGTAAATGAACTTGGAGAATTTCAGATGGTAACAGAGACCATCAGGAGATAGAAATAGGGTAGATATTGGGTAATTGGAGATGAAGGGATACAGGTTGTGCAACAGGACTGATTGTAAAAACTCAGAAATGGATAGCACAATACTACCTAACTGTAATACAATAATGTTAGAACACTGAATGAAGCTAAATGTGAGAATGATAGAGGGAGGAGGGCTGGGGGTACAAATGAAATCAGAAGGAAAGATAGACAATAAAGACTGAGATGGTATAATCTAGGAGTGCCTAGAGTGTATAATAATAGTGGCTAAATGTACAAATTTAAAAATGTTTTTGCATGAGGAAGAACAAAGGAATGTCAGTACTGCAGGGTGTTGAAAATAGATGGTAATTCATATTTTAAACTTTAACTTATGGTGAGACTAAAGCAAAAAATGTTTATTTGGTACAAAATTTATATTTTGGCTAGTACAGTTCTTGACATAACTTATGTGGACAGCTGAATTGAACACCATAGTACATGGAACCTTGAGTAGGGCATGAGATTTTGTAGGTTTGTCCAGAGTGATGCCCCGATAAATCCCAGAGTGATTTGAACAGTGAATAAAAAAGTATTTGCAAAGTCCCCTTCGGGGAATGGTGAAAAAGGGTAAAAATTCAACTTCCCCAAGTGGACAATTCTTGATATTCTCACAAGCAGTGGGGACAGCCAAAGCAATAGGCTGAGCCCCCAATCTTGGGATTTGTTAATATGAAACTTAACCCTGCAAAGGATAGGTTAAGCTTACTTAAAATTAGGCCTAAGAGTCACCCCCCAGAGACCCTCTTTTGTTGCTCAGATGTGGCCTCTCTCTCTTAGCCAACATGACAGGCAAACTCACTGCCCTCCCCCTGTCTATGTGGGTCATGACTCCCAGGGCTTGAGAAGGATTGAGAAAACCATCTTGACCAAAAGGGGGAAGAGCGAAATGAGACAAAATAAAGTGTTAATGGCTGAGATTCAAAAAAGAGTTGAGAGGTTATCCGGGAGGTTATTCTTACACATTAAGTAGGTATCACCTTTTTAATTAAGGTGTAATGGAGAGGCTGGAGGGAACTGCCTGAAAATGTAGAGCTGTGTTCAGTAGCCATGTGTCTTGAAGATGACTGTATAATGATATAGCTTTCACAATGTGACTGTGTGATTGTGAAAAGCTTGTGTCTGATGCTCCTTTTATTTACCTTATAGACATATGAGTAAAACATATGGATTAAAAATAAATAAATAATAGGGGGAACAAATGTTAAAATAAATTTAATAGGTTGAAATATCAATGAAAGGGAGGGATAAGGAGTATGGTATGTATGAATGTCTTTCTGTTTTCCTTTTAATTCTTATTCTGAATTGATGCAAATGTTCTAAGAAATGATCATGATGATGAGTTATTGATTATATATCAGGAATAGAATGATCATATGGTAAGAATGTTTGTGTTTGTATGTGGTTATGTTTAATAAATAAATTTAAAAAAGAACGAGTAGCCTTCCGATTCCATTTGAACTCTCTTAGCCACTGATACTTTGTTACAATTCTTTTCCCCCTTTAGGTCTGGAAGTCATTGTTGATCCCGCGGTGACAGGGCCTGGCTCATCCCTGGGAGTCATCTCTCACGTTGCCAGGGAGACTTTCACCCCTGGATGTTATGTTCCACGTAGTGGGAGAGGACAGTGATTTTACTTTCAGAGGTGGAATTAGAGAGGGAGAGGCCACATCTGAGCAACAAGAAAGGACCACTGGCAGTAACTCTTAGGCTTTAGTATATGTAGGCTAAGCTTCTTTGCTACATAAATAAGCTTCAGAAGAGCTTCAAGGACTTGGCCTATTGACTTGGGAGTCCCTAATTTTTGAGATAGTATCAGGGGTTCCCCCAGTGGTAAAGTTTAATAGTTCCATATTTTTCCTCCCCACCCTCAAGGGGCTTTGCCAATATTTTAAAATTATCTGCTCAACATACTCTGGAATGTATCTTGGCATTATTAACCTGCATTATACAGAATTACAAGCCCTCATTTCCATTCTGGGCTCCCTGTGTTTGGATCGTTTCAATGATCTATCCAGACAGTTGAGTTAGATTATGTGCTACAGAAAATGTATATTCTGAACAAAATAAACCTCTCTCCCTTTGGTCTCATAGAGTAGATGAAGTTCTAAAATATAGATAATCTCTTCTTTACTCCTGTATTCTGATTTACCTTAGTCTCTGATCTGATTGGCTTCATTCTTACCTCTAATTGAAGCTTGATCTCTTTTTCAGTTTCTTAAATAGTTGTTGTATTGAAGCAATGCTGAGTGAAGATTGATTTTCTTTTTAACTTTTAAAATGATGTAATATAACATATGTACAAAGCAAAGAAAAATGCAGTAGTTTTCACAGCAGTCTTCAACAAGTAGTTACAGGACAGATCCCAGAGTCATGGGCTACCATACCATCATCTCAGATTTTTCCTTCTAGTTCCTCCAGAACATTGGTGACTAAAAGGAATATATGTATTCTTATCATCACTTTTTTCTTTTTTGTTAAAAATAGCATATATACAAAAAAGCAGTAGATTTCAACGCACAGCGCAACAATTAGTGTAGAACAGATTTCAAAGTTTAGTATCGGTTACAATTCTGTTTTAAGTTTTTATTTCTACCTGCTCTAAGGTACTGGAGACCAAAAGAAATATCAATATAATGATTTAGCAAGCATACTCGTTTATTAAACCCTACCTTCTCTGTATAACTCCACCTTCACCTTTGATTTTTCTCGCATTCTTTAGGGGTATTTGGGCTGTGCACATTCTAACTTTTTCATGTTGGAAAGGGCTGTCAAAAATAAGGGGTAGGGAGATGGAACTAGCTGATGTTCTGGAAAGACTGGTCCCTCTAGGTTTCAGGACTTATCTGGTCCAGGGACACATATGGAAGTTGTAGGTTTCTGGAAAGTTACCCTAGTACATGGAACCTTTGTAGAATCTTATATATTGGCCTAGGTGTTCTTTAGGATTCACAGGAATGGTTTTGGTTAAGTTTGGCAAGTTATAATAAGTAGCAATGTCTAACTGAAACATGCATAAGAGTGACCTCCACTGTAGCCTCTTGATTCTATTTGAACTCTCTCAGCCACTGATACCTTATACACTTCTTTTCTCCCTTTTTGTCAGGATGGCATTGTTGATCCCACAGTGCCAGGGCCAGGCTCATCCTGGGAGTCATCTCCCACTCCGCCAGGGAGACTTTCACCCCTGGTTGTCATGTGCCCCATAGAGGGAAGACAATGGTTTCATCTTCGGAGTAGGGCTTAGCGAGAGTGGGGCCGAAGTTTGCAAGTGAATGGAAATCCCTTTAAGCCAAGGAAAGGAGGCAGACATGAATCTGGAGTTTTTTAAAAAGGGATTAGATAAAATCTGACATGTTGGGTAGAAGTGGAGAAAGTGGTATATACAGTCTTAGTTGCAAAGATGACATTTTTGTCATCTTTGAATAGGGATGACATTTCAGATACTGTTACAACAAACCCAACTCAAGGGCTACACTGAATTAATGCCATAGGAAAAAACAGAAAATATGAATATATAATAAAATATTCATATTTCAGAAAATATGAATATATAATATATCTTGAAAGAAAAATTGATAGGAGTTGATGTTTGATTTTATAACAGGAGAAGATAGAGAAGACTGTGTTAAAGATCATTGCAAAAGTTCTGGAATAAGAATGATACAAAAGAAAAATTTGTAGGAAAAAATATTTGCATTTTTTTATTTGAAGTGATAGTTCAACATCTAATTTTCAGTTTCCATTTATCACATGCTGATACTATTTTTTGTTTTTTTTGTTTACCACATCCAACATCCTCTCTGAGAGAAATTTATAAAAACAAAATGAAATAAAACAAAAATAGATATATAAGGTCAAATGTAGAGAGAACAGTTTCACTTTTTAAAATCTATTTATTAATAATTTATTACCTTATTGTCATTATTCTTACTGGTTTTCTAATAGGGGTCAAAACAACTGTCTGAATTGTGCAGAGAGAATTCATTGGAGTGTGTGCGCCTAAGCATGGTAATATATCTTTCCAGCTTGTTTGGCAATCTAAAATCCTGTTATTTACCCCTTCAAAAATATGGTGTCAGAATCAAGTGGTAGCTTATCCTCATGGAAATGGGAAGAGTACAGGGGATATAAAATAAGCAAGACAACTAAGCAATGGGTCATAGAGCATGTGGTGATGATGGCATATGCTCAAATACCTTGAAGTATTAGAATGTGGTAATAAAATGAAATTATAAAAGGAAAGTAGTAAATTCTTGTGTCTGTCACTCCCACGAAAAAGGTCCCATTTGAGTGGTAGCATTAATGCTGTTGTCTTTACTGACAAATTCAATTTTGTAATGATTGAAAAGAGGCCAGGAGCACGTCTCTTTCTAGATACTGTTGTGATTTCCTTTAATATGCTTCTCTGGCATGGTTTCTGTTATATGAATATATGTAAGTCTTCCCTGGGGGAACCATGGGAGAAATATCCTCCCCACCCAACTTTTTTTTTTTTAGTCTATTTTAACAGATTTTGGATATCAGTCAACTAGGTTACTTGATAACTGACTTAATTTGGAAAGTAGAACTGTTTTAAGTACATGTGAATTTATGATTTTTTTGAGCTCTTTGTGTCTAAGCCAAATCCTTTTATTCCTTTCTTAATAAAAACATAGACTTTGAGGCTCATTGACCTTCAAAAATAAGTTCCTTTTCCCAGAAGAGTATACAGTGCCCATTTGGTTTCCATGCAGAACTCTCCCTTTGAACATAATGGTAAAGAGCAGTCTTTGTTTCCCCAGGCAGTTAGTTTTATTATCAATCATGAAATCTGAGTGACTATACTTTTCTGGTTCTGATGATCTCTAGAATTTCTATCTCAGTGCAGAATTAATCATAGTAAGAAAAAAATGTGCCAACGTGGAAACTTTTAGGCAGAAAGGAAGCCAGAAAGATCGTATTTGTATAGCTTGTTAGCAATATACCTAATTTATAGCCCTTAATATCCTTGTCCCATTACAAATTTGATTTAATAAAATGACAAAAGATTTTAATATTAACTCTTATCCATGGTCATAAGACTATTTCTTGATGTATTAATTGTTTTCTGTAAAATCTGGTTGGGCTGTAATCACAGTTTACGTTTGCTTTATTCAGTTTCTGGTGTTTGTTATTTTTTTTTAACGAAGCATAACAGTGATTAATGGCTCATCTGCCTCAGAACAGAAGGAACGTTTGAATACTTAGCAAAAAAAAAAAAAAGATTTTTTCTTTCTGAAGTTCTGCTACTTCTTAGTTTGAACCAAAAAATTGTGATTTTTGTAGGTAAAATAGGCAACTTCATGTGGTTCAACCTATTATTTAGTTTACAGTAATAAAGTCCATGGTCTACTCTGCTCTATCCACCTATCCAAGACTGTAAAATATGGGCTATAAAATAACAATTTATCCTAGCTGTACATATTTTGACATACTTAGAACAGATTTTCAGATTTTTTTTCAATTTTTTTCAGTTTATTTTTCAATCTTATGCTTTAGTTATCTTTAAAATTTAAGGTCAATATAGATTATGGAATTACTGTGTCATATCTGATGAAATTAATGTACAGTATATAAGTAAAAGTCCCTTCTCATTACTTAAATGCATTTAAAAAATATCTTTATTGAGAAATCTTCAAACACATACATTCCATACATGGTGTACAATCAGTGGCTCACAATATCATCACATAGTTGTGTAACCACCATGATCATTTTTTAGAACATTTGCATCACTGCAGAAAAAGAAATAAAAAGGGTGGGCCATAGTGGCTCAGCAGGCAGAGTTCTCGCCCGCCATGCCAGAGACACGAGTTCAATTCCTGGTGCCTACCCATGCAAAAAAGGAAAAAGATAAAACTCATACATACCATCCACTTTACCTCTCCCTCTCACTGACCACTAGTATTTCCATCTACCCAATTTATTTAACCCCTTGTCTCCCCTATTATTTTTTTATCATTTTTTTTTTTTTACACATCTGTTCATACCCTGGATAAAAGGAGCAGCAGACACAAGTATGCTTCACAATCACACAGTCACGTTGCAAAAGCTATATCTTTATACAATCATCTTCAAGAATCAAGGCTTCTGAAAAACAGCTCAACATTTTCAGATATTTCCCTCCAGCCATTCCAACACACCATAAACTAAAAAGGAATATCTTTATAATGCATAAGAATAACCTTTAGGATAACCTCTCAACTCCATTTGAAATCTATCAGCCGCTGAGACTTTATTTTGTCTCATTTCTATCTTCCCCCTTTTGGTCAAGAAGACTTTCTCAATCCCTTGATGCCAGGTCCTGTCTTATCCCGGGATTTCTGTCCCACATTGCCAGGGAGATTCACACCCTTGGGAGTCATGTCCTACATAGGAGGATAGGAGGTAGGGCAGTGAATTCAACTGCTGAGATGGCTTAGAGAGAGGCCACATCTGAACAACAAAAGAAGTTCTCTGGGGGTGACTCTTTGGCCTAATTTTAAGTAGGCTTAGCCTGTCCTTTGCAGGAATAAGTTTCATAAGGATGAACCCCAATATTGAGGGCTTGACCTATTGATTTGGTTGTTCCCGCTGCTTGCATGAATATCAGAAATTCTCCAAATGGGGAAGTTGAATATGTTCTCTTTTATCCCCAGTCCCCCAAGGGGACTGTATATTTGCAAATACTTCTTTATTCACTGCCATAATAATTCTGGGATTTATCGGGGCATCACAATAAGCTGGACAAACCAACAAAATCTCATGCCCTATTTAAGATTCCATGTACTTATGATATTCAACTAAACTGACCATACAAGTTAAATTAGAAAATATACTGCCCAAAATATAAATTTTGCACCAAATCAACATCTCTCCATGTAATCTCACATAGAAGTTGAAGTTTTAAAATACAGACGATATACTTTACCCTGTGTTCTGATATACCTTAGTGCTATCCAGGTCAGCCTCATTAATATCTCAACTCAAAGTCTGATCACTTCTTCACCTTTTTAAACAGTTCCTGTGTGGGATACTGCAACTTTCATAGCTTCAGAGCGCTAACTCTGAGTCTCAGGTGTCACATAAATACCGGAAATTTCTGGAACGACCAGGTTATAAACAAACAGCTCAATATCTCATAACTTAAATGGATTCTTGATTGTTTAGTTAGGATAAACAAACAGACAGAAAACCAAACTTATTGGTCTCATTATGTTATAGGAATATTCAAATAAAACAACGTTCTGGACATTTGTTATTAAAACAGCTTTATTTGAAGAGATACAAAACTGCTTTCCAAGGTGGAACTCTGGCTTTTCCTAAAAGAGCTTCTTTAGTTTATCACTGCATATTTAGGGGTGGTTTTCAACAAGACAAGATTATTCAGGCTTAAATTTTTATAGTGAAACTTTTCCTAGTATATATAACATGGATTTTTGCTTTGTCAGGAATATAGAATACCCACACAAATGGCATTTCTTAGTAATCCAGTCTTAAAATTTCTACTGTCTAATTACTGTTAAATGTCTAATGAAGAGTGATTATGTTTTAGAAAGGGTCATCCCAAAAGACATGTTAACCACCCATCTTTCTAAGATAGATCTCATTTTATGTCAAATTAGAGTGGTAGACTAAGTAATACAGCTTTCAGAGATGCAGTTTTCAGCTGTCTGTCTTCTTTTATTCCATCCCTGTCTCAGTTTCTCTCCCTCTTCTTTTAATTCATTGGTGACTGTTATTCGGTCCCTGACATTTCTTAACTCAGTTCAATTTAGGGAGGCATGCACATACAGTGTTTTTCAATGTTACTATATATAAACATTCTTTGTATAATTCATGTTAAAAGAGGTTAATTTCAGCACATTGACATGCTTCTTGTTACTAAACAATTAGTGTAGTGTAACAGAAAACTCAGTAAATAAGTCCTTTACTGGTTTAAACTGTTGTTTTTCTTATGTAACAAGAAGTCTGGAGGTCGGCAGTCCAAGGGCGGCAGGCGCTCATCCATGATAACAATGATGTCCTACCTGCCTTCTGTTTTTCTACTTTGCCATACTTAGCATGTAGTTTTCATTCTCTTTCTTTTTGCTCTTGACCCAGAAGGCTGCTACACTTTCAAGCATTACATTCACTTTCCATGCAGGAAGGAGAAGAGAAAGGTCAAAAACCTCATTCTTGTTAGACTTTGCTCTACACTCCCCTACAAAGAAGGGAAGTCTTCTCAGACTTCTGCCTGCATCTCATTGTCGAAAATTGTGTTACATGCCTCGGACTATTTTAGTTGAGTTTTTTAGTTTCCTCTATAGTAGAGGAAGGCAAAGAAAAGAGTTGTTGGAATGAGTTTTGAGTGACTCTATGAAGCCACAAATGATAAGCCAAAGACTAATAAATTCATGGCCAATTGTGTTGGTTTTTGCATTCTACCAGCAGATGTGCTTTTAATAACATCCAGATCCAAGGGATATGCTATTCTTGTTGAAATAAAAGCTTAAATAAGCAAAAAGAGTTTCATGGAAAGACAAATTAATTTCTGATAACCATGATTGTTATGGGGAAATGTACAAATAGAATAAGGGGACAAAACGGACCTGTAGGACTAATTCTAAAATTTAGTGACATTAAATCTTATCTTTATTAAATATTTCCTTTCCAAATGTAGCCCCCAAGACCTTCTGACTTTGATGACATCGGTGAAGGTAGACTTTTATCCTTTTGATTGCTTTTCCTATCAAATCCAAATTAAGAAAAAGCATTTTGTACAGTAGTATATGATATAGTTATGATCTTAACTAGAATTTTGTGTGATTGGTTTTACTTGTAGTCCTTTGATTTATATATAGCAGTTGTAGGCTGGTTCCCTAGGAAGCAGGAGATTAATGTTCAGGATGTTTGCTAGCGAGAACTTTTGGGATTTATACCTGTGAGGGAAGGGAAGGAAGCGGGATTAGGCAGGAGGAAAAGTTGGGCCATGAAGTAGTCATAACGAAGGCCTCAGCCAGTAAAAACAGGGAGGCTCTTTGGAATTGTGGCAGGTTGAGCTTAGGGTACTGGGGACAAGGAGATCTATACAGAGGACTGACAACTGAGGGCTGAAAGCAGTTGGTGAATAAGTCTTTGAATTGAATAATTCAAATTGCATCTGGGGCAAATCAGGTTTAATTTATACGTTTTCGTTTAATGTCACCCCTTTTTAGGAATATTACCCACAGTAAGTACAAGATCTACCATTATGTGTTCTCAATTAAGACTCTAGGGTTGTACTTTTAAAGTTGACCATTTCAAACTCAAAATAAAGGTATTTTTAAAAAATCAGTATGGAAGCTTTACCTGAGACTCCATAAATAGTAAGTCAGTTCTGTTTAAATCACTTGTTTGTAGCAGCATTCTGCATATTCTTGAGTTCTATAAAAGAATGGTGAGATGTCATTCAATTCTTTTTTAGTCTTTAATTTTTCCATGGTAATATTCATTTTAACACAGCTCCATGATTATCTTTGTAATATTTTGAAGGACACTTGATGTCATACATAATTCTCCATTGCCTTGTCCTGGCTCACAGAATAATTGGACTATATTAAAAGAGTTTTTCCCCTCATTCTTTTTCTTGGAATGGAAGCTTAGAAAGGAGAGAAGCTGCGTTGGTTGCTATCCATGCCTTCCTTGCCTCTTGGATAGACTGCTATAATTTTTTTTTTTTTTGGCCTTTCCCTGAAAGTCATCCAGAAGCAACAGTATTTCTAGAACAGAGCACTCTGCTACTGAACATGGCAGGGGTTGGGAGGTGAGGGAGCTATCCTTTAGAGCTTGTCTTGACTACAAGAACAGCAGTCAGAAGTATCGAATTTAGATTTATTGATTTAACACTTAGAATAATCTGTACTTTAAATCTATAACCCAGTTTGTGTGACTATGTGGTCGGTAATGTGATAGTTTTAGGAACATGGATCTTGTTGAAATTAGATTATAAGGGACATATTATTTATATGAGAGTCGCACATATATTGTATAGCAGATGAACAGTTTTTGGAGTGTTAAATCCACAAGGCTAAAAAGTCTGTTTTGGATGAAGCATCATTTTACTCAGCTGCCAGGGATATTGTGAGTAGCCTGGTGCATGGTCCTAGGTTGGATTCAAACAATTCAAACAAATTGCTTTGTTCAGTTAATATTGAGAAGACTTTTCTATTAAACCTTTTCCCTTTTACAAAATAATATTGGCATACTGTGTTTCAGGTTATAGAGCACTTTGACATGTTTCTTACTTGATTCTTATAATAATTCTGCAGAGTAGTTAAGACAGTTATAATACTGTCCCTAAACTATGGATGAGTGATTTGAGGCATATCATTAATAAATGGTAGATTTCCTGACTGGTAGTTTTTCTACCACCTCATATTATTTTCCATGAATGATCAATTGTTTTGGTTTTGGTAAAAGTTAAGCTAAGTTTTTCTCTCTCTGCTTTGAGCAAACAAACCCTCTTTAAAAAGTACAGGAATAGGATTTGCAGGTTATAACAAATGTAGGTCTTGATCAGGCTGGCAAGTGTACCCTGATAAGTTGGTCTGATTTTGGCAGCATGTCTACAATAACTGGACTATATCAAAGTAAGCCAGGATTCCTTAATCAGGAATTTGACAAGAAAGCAAGAAGGTTTTAACTGTGGTGGGCAGTGCCAGGGCTCTCTGAGTTTCTAAACTCCAGAGGGCACGTTCATATTGTATTCTATATGAATGTTACTCTCAGGAGTTGTGCAAGACGGTGGAACTGGGTAGTAAATTAAGCATTCTGAAAGAGAGCGGTTGTTTAGTGAAGAAACTCTGAAACTGAGACCTTTTATTCTGGCTAATTCTGATAATCAGTAAGTCATTTTCCCAGACAAAATCTTTTGGTCTTAAAAGGCTGAGGTCAACTATCACAGCTGCAGTTTCTCCAGGGAAACATAGTCCTTGTACTAAGCCAAAAGCCTTTCACATCAATATCTGAAGAGAGAGAGCCATATCCTGCAGTCAAATGGAGGATATTTATGCCCTGTCCAAACATGGAAAGATTGGCTTCTTAAATGGATGAACTGTGTTTGGCAAGGTGACAGAACATCAGCGTCCTTATCATTTCTTCATGGGATTTTTGCACTCCAGTTTTTCTAAATTCTAAATGGCTTATGAAGGTAGCTCTCAGTTGGCTCTGAAGATGATAAGTTATGGCTTAGATCAAGTTAAAATATCTTGGGATGATTTTAAAATGATTCATAGTTAGGTTCAAGCTTTTCAAAACGTTAACATTTCTATTTGACATAGAAAATCATTCTTTTTCAAATGGTTGATGATTTATTTTGATTTGAAATTCTAAATCCCAAAGATAATTTTCTTACCATGAACGTTGTGTTGTTTGGCAGGTAGCTTTCCCTAAAGATTATTTAAAAGTCTTTTTTTCTTAATTGAATATATTACACAGCATAGAAGTCTACTAAGCAATGCTTCCAAAAATTATTTGCATTTAGTGGATTATGCATAACCCCCTTTTAGAGTTGATGAAAGGAGTCAATAATAGTAAAATAAGCTCAAATGTGTTTTCAAGATGTTGAAACACCCATTGCCAAAAAGAAGAATCTGTACTGGGCTGAAATGAATTAACATTAAACTCTGTATCTTAAACCAGAAAGTATCATTGGTGGGGGGTGGAGGGGGGAAGGAAAGGATTTAAAACTTCATGTTAATGCTAAATTTTCCTTTCATTTTTCTAATGCTAACTTCAAATTTTGCCAAAATAGCATTGTCTGCAATCTTGGCAGAAAAATTTTGTGTTTTCTTTGCACAAAAGTTTGAGGCTGTTATTACAATCTTGTTGGTCATAGATTAAGCCATTTTAATATCCCATCATATTGATTTAAAAGTAGGAAAAAAAAATAACCAGCCTTTGGTGTAACTTATGCTGAAATTATATATAATTTTTCTCCTAAAGGAGTGGAGCATTAGATAGTCTATCCATGGATTAGTATGTTTAAACAGAGCTAGACTATAATAAATACCTATCTTAAAATTACTTTGAATATAATTTAATATATTATGAATCAGAAGTTCTGAGAGCGTCTTGCAGTGTCCTAGGTACATCTTTATGAATTCCGAATTTTGAGCAGTACCATAGAAAAGTACTAGCTGTTTTAATTTTGCCTTTGGATTTTGATAAGCTGGGATTTAATATATATTCTACAGTCTTTGTTGCCAAATTTGTCAAAACAAATTGTTTTATTCAGTGATATTTAAAAGCTTAAAAAAATTCTCTACTGAAATTGAGTAGCTCTATTTGGTTTTAAAATTGTATTTATGAAGGACTCCTCTCCTGGAGTGAAAGCTGTAGCCTGAATTCTGTTCATCTCTCCCAGCTGCAAAAGGCAGAAATCTCTTTTGAAGTTAATGAAAGGTTAGTGAGAGAAAAGAAAGATATGTGCAAGAAAGAGTTGAGTCCAGCAATTCCTGCTATTATGGTAACACTCATCTGAGAAATGTATTCTTCAAGCTCAATTCCCCATTGTTGAGTTAATATTATAAATATCTATAGAATATGATTTTGAGCAGTGTTTACTTTTCTAGATTTATAATTTAAATTTTTAGGAAAAAATTTCAGAGAAGTACTTTGCCTTGGATGATTGGGGGGTGGTGGTTGTATAGTATTCACTGGCACAATTTTCTATGGGTTAAAACAATAACAATAAAATGAAGTCTTAAAAAATTATGTTCAATTACCTAGAAAGGAAAGTTTATTACATACTTTTCTATTCATTAGTATCCCATCTGATTTTCCTAGCAATGCTATAAGGTTGTGGGGAAATTTTAACACAGTGACATGACTTGCCAAGGGGTATGTATTCATGTTCTCTTCAGCCAGCCACAATCTCATTTCATAACCTGTTGATAACTGTGCAGCCAAAGTATTAGCATTATAAAAATTAGCTCTTTCAAAAATCTACTAGAATGATTCCTTCAAGTACTACTTTATAAAAATCAGGTTTTTTTTGAGTGATAAATACAAAATTATCATGGTAAAGATAATTTTAGCCAAAAAAGAGAATAGACAAAAGGTGATGCATTGAGTTAAGGCACCAATTTCTAGCCCAGCCAATATAGATCATTATCCTGGCATGCCTTTAGTGGCACCTCCTAGTCCCTCATGGACCTTTCTCCACATCAGACAAAACCACTGAATGGTTTTTTGCAATCTGGCAGGATTGTTAGCTGCAGTGGTGTAGAAACGGAAACAATTTGGGAGTTGTAGGTTGAAACTGAGGTGCCTGATTCTATGAGGTGGTATTGGTTCTGAACTTTGAGTACCAAATTTATGTATGTATTTTAAACTTTTTTTTTAAAGGTGGATGGTAGTGGTGATTATGAGAGTGTCTTTGGAATACTGAGACATTCAGCATAATTGTACATCGTATAAAGAGGAATTTTGGAGCAGGATGGGTTATTTGGAATCCAAACAAAAGTTCTATTTGTATAAAGTATTTTAAACCATCTTGATCTTACTAAAAATTGTTTCTCTAGTCTGTAGTTTCCATTTTTAAGGGTAGCTTCCCCTGTTTCACTATGGGATACATATTCAATGGGCCTGCTGAATCGCTTCTAGACTGGTCCCGAGATCAACTGATGCCTCTCTATTTGGTGAACTCCATCTTAATCTTTATTTACAAGTAATGACTGAAGATCCATTGGATCCACTAAGTGTTTAGGAAAATTACATGGTGGAGAGAAGCTATGAGCATCACTTTCCAAAAGCTGACTTTAAAAGGGCGTTAGACCAACTTACCAGGGCATGGAAAACTATCAATGCACATGAAAAATTTTATCAAAGAGATACAACAGTAAGGGTGTATTTTTAGAAAATTTTATATATGAAGTATATAAAGTTGGAATTGTTTCAAGGACGTATTCTCTTACTTCTTTGAACACCTGTAACATTCACTATCTTTCTTAGGTCCCTAGGTTAAAGGACTAAGCCACAGTACTTTGTACATGGTGAACTCTCAATGAGTTAATGAAATAAGAAAAATAGTTTTGAATTCTGGATTACAAATACAATATTGCCTTGAAATTTACAATTTCATTAAATTTTTTTATAGTCATATTGTCTATTCGTTTCTCAAGTATTTATTACACACGGTGTCACTTCATACACAGTTTGAATCTGGAAAACTCTGCTAATCATGGTTTTATAGTTTGTTTTACACTCTTTTCTTTTACCTCCACCTCTACCTGATTCTCACAGCAAACTCTAAGCCAAACCCAGTTAGTGTATCCTAGTCTGTACTAGAGACTGTTTCATTAATAATTTTATCACTCTTGGAAGATAGGAATATCTTCATTTAAAATAAGAAGCTAAATATAACTGAATTGAAGTACAGAAAGAAAATAGGCAGAGAAAGCTGAACACCTTCAGTGTTCATTTTCCAAACAAGATTTTAACATACCCCAAAACTTCGGGGGCAGTTGCATCAATATTTGGTTGGAGCTTAAGATTCCAGCTTCCCCATGAGAAAGATTTTGAGCAAAGTGATAACTGTTACTGTGGTGTCATTGGCTTCAATTAATGATACAAAAGTAGTGAAGAGACATGCACAAAGAAGATCTTTGGCAGTGATGACATTGCATATAAGCAAAAGCTATTATATGCTAAAGAAGAGAATGCGCACAATATTTTCCCTCAGAAAAGAATTTGCAAACTATTGCTCTTGAGGGTTAGCCAGCTGCTCTCCTCTCCTAGGAGGTAGGATCCTGTGTTGCGCTGATCCTCTCATGTTGCGTGACTTCCAACATTAGAGAATATGCTTTTGAGATAAGCAAGGAGGAAAGAATGGCAGTTGTCATTTGACATCATTCTAGAGAAGTTCAATGACATGCCAAACCAAGACCAGGATGCAGTTCTCCTGTTTGCTGAGATGAGGGCTCTTTCTTTAGAAGATAGATATTAAGAAAGAGATCCACAGAATGTTTTATTTTCAAATAAGGTATTTGCAGCTGAAAATATTTCTGTAGCTTATTATTAGAAATGCCTGGTCTTGATCTTGTTTTTTAAATATTCTTTGTGTTTCCTGGATATAAATTTTACAAAATACTTATAGTGAAGATTAGGATATATGAAGTATATTAACAAAACCTGAAATGATGCAGATTTATAATTATTTAACATCAGCTAAGAATATGTCTAATTAATGTAGCAGCCCTGATTATTATTATTATTTTTAAGTCTCTTCTGAACTTAGTTGGTTTCTTTAGCATCACTTTATTGTGTGAATATGTGTACTTGTGTTTGACCTGGGAGTGTAACAGTATTCCACTATGAAATGAGGGAATGGGAGGAAGCAACTAAAAAAAACAAAAAAAACAAAACTTATTTTATGAAATAATCTCAGATGTGAAGTGTGTATTATTAGTTTTATAAGCATATTCCTAGTCCTATTACACTACTAACACGTACTAAAAATCTAATTAAAATGAAGCCGACAATGTTAATAGATTTGAAAAAGTTTTGGTTCTAGATCAGACTTCTTGGTCATGCTTTAGATAGGATGTTAGATTTCCCTTATTTACTCCTTGTGTTACTGTTTCCCATGAGTGAAGTATATTCCATGCTATCTATCCAAGATGGCTTTATGTTTAATCTCTCAAATGGTTACTATTTTGAAACCACTAAGTGCCATGACTAGCAAAAGATGGCTTTAGAGAAGGCATTTGATTTGAGTGAGGAAG
The DNA here is from genome assembly GCA_004026745.1 of Myrmecophaga tridactyla. Taxonomy (NCBI): domain Eukaryota; kingdom Metazoa; phylum Chordata; class Mammalia; order Pilosa; family Myrmecophagidae; genus Myrmecophaga; species Myrmecophaga tridactyla. Next base: position 22,478 of record PVIY010005850.1, read on the forward strand.
AGGGTATATTTACTTTGGTCAAACATTTTTTTTTTCTTGGTTCTGTAATGCCAGAGGAGGATGTGACAGTTTAATTTCCCTTTTGCTATACTGATTCCTTGGTGAGATTACAGTCGTGTCTTATATAGCATAGGAATGGAGTAAATTGATAATAGGAGTTGAACCTTGAGGCGAAGGTAAATTTGCCAATTATTTGATATTTGAAGGGCCATTCTGAATTCTTTAATCTTGCCTTCCCTGTCTATAAAACGTCATCCCTTGGATTATTGCCTTGTCTTTGTACATTTTTAAAAATAATTTTCTATTAGAGAATTTGTAGATTTATAGAAAAAGCATGCAGAAAATAGAGTTGTCATATATTACCACCACAACATATAGTTTTCCCTATTATTAACACTTTGCATTAGTGTGGTAACAACTGGTGAAAGCATATTATTATAATTGTACTATTAATTATATATAGTTCATGATTAATTAGGGTTAATACTGTTTATGTGGTACAGTCCTTTTTTATTTTTATGTTTATTTCAACTAAGCAAGCTGTTTATAGAAATACACTTATATTGGTTAATAGAACACAATTTAAATTTAATTTATGCTACACAAATTTGAATTAAAAACTTGGTACATGGTTTAAGATTTTAAAAAAAGGAAGTATTTGCAGTTAGATTTGTTTTTTATCTATTACAAATACATAGAATATTCTGTTCCTCAAATGCTGCTATAGAAGACAGCAAGAACCATGAGAAATTTAACTTTGGTTTGCTTCAGAAAAATAGCACATATTGCACTGTGAAAGTTTTAAAAATTGATTCAATAAAACACTGTTGTAATGTTTCAATACCAGCTTTAAAGAGTTCAGTAACTAATGTATATGCGGGAAGGGGAGGAGTAGCCTATGTACACATGGTAAGACTGGAACAGCTATCTAATTTCATTAATGTTGCATGTAGATTGAAAATCAGCACAAACCAAGATGCAGATGATTCCTTGAGTCTGAATTAACACTATCAGCTCAGTTCCTCCGCTGCAGTTAACAAGGAAACTTAGCAAACTGGTTGCAAGTTTTACTGACTTAGACAAAAAAGAAAAAAATTAAGTTTCATCCGCAGGTTTTCAGTCCAGAACTGAAACTATTTGTGCTGGAAAGGTATTCCCTTCAGAGTCAACATTCATAGGGTGACATGCCATGAATCTTCTTAAGTTTAAATTTGTATAAGCATTCAAATGCAAAATAGTCCACAAAGTTAAGAAACCAGTAACTTCAGAAGAGACTCAAAAATAAAAAGGACCTTTCTGGGAATACTACAAAATATCCATCCATTTGTAAGCAGCTTTATCAAAAAACACCTGTTCCCTTGTGAATTTCACCTAAAAATAAAATAGCCCCAAAGGAAGAAGCAGTTCTGAAAAAGAGGAAAGTATATAACTTAAAGTATCTTAAATCTAGCTCATTTATTGTATTATTCAAATTCTCTGTTTCTTTATTGATCTTCTGTCTAGATGTTCTGTCCATTGAAGAGAGTGGGGAATTGAAGTCTCCAACTATTATGGTAGACGTGCCTATTTCTCTTTTCAGTGTTTGCCTCATGTATTTTTGAGCATTCTGGCTTGGTGCATAAATATTTATGATTGCTATTTCTTCTTGTTGAATTGTTCCTTTTATTACTACATAGTGTCCTTCTTTGTCTCTTTTAACTGTTCTACATTTGAAGTCTAATTTGTCGGATATTAGTATAGCTACTCCTGCTCTTTTCTGATTGTTATTTGCGTGGAATATCTTTTCCCAATCTTTCACTTTCAACCTATGTTTATCCTTGGGTCTAAGATGTGTTTCCTGTAGACAGCATATGGATGGGTCCTGTTTTTTAATCCATTTTGCCAGTCTTTGTCTTTTGATTGGGGAGTTTAATCCATTAACATTTAGTGTTACTATTATACGGGCAGTACTTTCTTCTACCATTTTGCCTTTTGGATTTTATATGTCATATCTCATTTTTCTTCTTTTTACCTTTACTGATAGTCTTCATTTCTATACTCTTCTTCACACCTCTCTCTTCTGACTTTTCTTACCTGTCTCTAGTGCTCCCTTTAGTATTTCTTGCAGAGCTGGTCTCTTGGTCACAGATTCTCTCAGTGACTTTTTTGTCTGGAAATGTTTTAATTTCCCCTCATTTTTGAAGGACAGTTTTGCTGGATATAGAATTCTTGGTTGGCAGTTTTTCTCACTTAGTATCTTAAATATATCATCCCACTGTCTTCTCACCTTTATGGTTTCTGCTGAGAAATCTATGCTTAGTCTTATTGGGCTTCCCTTGTTTGTGATGGATTGTTTTCCTCTTGCTGCTTTCAAGATTCTCTCTTTCTCTTTGACATCTGACATTCTGATTAGTGCATGTCTTGGAGTACGTCTATTTGAATCTGTTCTCTTTGGAGTATGCTGCACTTCTTGGATCTGCAATTTTAAGTCTTTCATAAAGAGTTGGGACATTTTCAGTGATAATTTCCTCCATTAGTTTTTCTCCTCATTCTCCCTTCTGTTCTCCTTCTAGGACAACCACAACATGTATATTCGTGTGCTTCATGTTGTCATTCAGTTCCCTGAGTCCCTGCTTGTATTTTCCATTCTTTTCCCTATTTTTTCTTTTGCTTGTTGGATTTCAGATGTTCTGTCCTCCAGTTCACTAATCCTATTTTCTGCCTCTTGAAATCTGACATTGTAGGTTTCCATTGTTTTTTAAATGTCTTCTAACTGTGCCTTTCATTCCCATAAGTTCTGTGATTTGTTTTTCCAGACTTTCGATTTCTTCTTTTTGTTCATTCCTTGCCTTCTTTATATCCTCCCTCAATTCATGGACTTGATTTTTGATGAGGTTTTCCATGTCTGTTCGAACATTCTGAATTAATTGTTTCAACTCGTGTATCTCATTTGAATTGTTGGCTTGTTCCTTTGACTGGGCCATTTCTTCAATTTTCCTAGTATGATTTGTTGTTTTTTGCTGGTGTCTAGACATTTAATTACCTTAATTAGTTTATTCTGGAGATGGTTTTCACTTTTTTTTTCCCCCTAGAATTTTCTCGCTGGATGGCTTTGTTCTCTATCTGTTCTTTGACATTCAGTTCAGCTTATTCTAGTCCTCTAGCTTAGATTTTGTTTAATAGATCAGAATATTTCAGTTCTTGTTTTCTTGTTTCTTGCCCTGCCCGTATGGTGCCTTTCCCCCACCCCTTAGGAGGGTCTACTTAGGTATTATAGACCCCAGCCAGATTTTCCCAGACCAAACTGGTCTCCTCTCAGGAGGAAAGAGTCCACTGCGTCAGTTTTCCCTGAGGGTGAGACAGCAGATTAAAAGGTTTTCCTATAAAGTCTCTGGACTCTGCGTTTTTTCTTACCCTGCCCAGTATGTGGTGCTTTTCTGCCTGCAGGTCCTACCAGCATAAGATGATGCGGTACCTTTAACTTCAGCAGACTCTTCCTGCTGGGGGCTTGGTTGAGACAGAGGAGAGGGTGTAGGCTACTTTAATCACTTCCCTTTTCCAGACTCTGGGGTCTGAATTCCTTGAGGGAGGGATTTCACCTGAGCTGAGCCCCACCCCTCTCCTGGGGAAGGCACAGATTCCAGACAAGCTCTCAGACAAGCCTGTTTCTGCCTATGCCTGGGACAGTGGAGCCCGAGAAGCCTTGCAGCTATATCCAAAGAGTAATCAATCCATAGAAACACAGCCACAAAAGAGAAAAAGAAAAATCCTTTTCAGAGCAGGACTCCATTTCCCAGGTTTGCCAATCGAGAGCTTAAGTTGGTACGTTGCTCTGTGTATCTCCAGGTCCTGTGTGCCCCCTCATTTCCTGTAGGGCCCAGACCTTTTCAGATCCAAAAAAAAAACAGTTTTTTTTTTTTCTTTTTCCGTCAGCCCTGCCCCCTCTGCGCTGGGGCAAAAACCAGCGACCTCCACTTTTACTCAAGGTTCACCTGAGCTGGGGGCCTATTTTTAGTTGTCAGAATTTATTAATTAATTCCACAGTTGGCGTTTGGTTGCGCTCAGCCCGTGCTGCTGGTAAAGTCCCTTTCCTTTCCCCGCTGGGAAGCAACCTGTGGGGCAGGGGTGCCAGCTGCCATGGCTTGGGGAACTCATGGTTCTGGGGGGCTCCCAGCCGGTCCAGCTGGTCCAGACTGGGATACGCTGTGTGTCCAGTCAGTGGCGTGGCCCCAGCAGTTGTTCTGTACTGTTCCCAGCTATTTATTAGCTGCTCTGGAGGATGAACTAAATCTCACACCTCACTAAGCCACCATCTTGGATTCCTCACTTAAAGTATCTTGAAAAGCAATATGAACATATGCCCAGAAGATGGGTAAAAGAGGCATTTTCATAAGATACCTAGCATTAGGCTTATAACGTATTCTAGTATTTCAAGTTCTCACTTATTATTAAACATCAATTTACAAGTAATGTGCTCATTTTTTGCTCCTTTATCAAGCAGAAAATTCTAGCTTCAATTCTAAATATCCACAGCTTGATCTTCGTTGACAGTGATTGTCAGAGACTAGAACTCAACCTCATTTAACTACCATTCATACACACAAAACACACACCATAACATAGAACTTATACCTCATGTCTTGAGAGTCTTCTGTTCTCTTAAATCTCTGGCCTCTCATTCAATTAAGTTCAAACATCTTTTAACCAAAACATCACTTTTAGACATTAACAGAAGTTTTTTAACTGTACATCATCAATGCTTTTACTAACCTTTCAAATTGTACTGCCAAAATCTGAAACCAGCCTCAAAGAAATCACCAAATAAAAAGATAATAAATGAAATATTAAAGATGGTTATCTCAAAATAGGATGTAGGAGGTTAGAATTATTCAAGATTCCCTGTTGGGATCATACTTTATTTTACATCAGTGAATGGCAAGAATTGCCAAAAATCCTATGATGGAGTCTTTCATATTCTTTGGCAGCTGACCAAAGAACTTACAAAGAAGTTTAGAAGTACATACCCTTTTTCATACAAAGTGCCCCTTAGAACACCAGAATGGTTACAATTGATTAGATGCCTCTCCTGTAGAAAAAGGCTATCACAGGGACAGCCAGGACACCACACTAATTTGTGAAGAACCCTGAGAAAGTGTGATTTTTTAAATCTGGATTGTTCTTTAAGTTTCACTAGCCTTTTTCACTTTATCATAGGAAACTGCAGCTGGTCTGCCAGCACTCATACTACCTCTCTCTTTTATGCTAGTGTTCTAGTTTGCTAGCTGCCAGAATGCAATATATCAGGGATGGAATGGCTTTTTAAAAGGGGGATTTAATAGGTTGCTAGTTTGCAGTTCTAAGTCCGAGAAAATTACAATTACAACAAGTCTATAGAAATGTCCAGTCAAAGGCATCCAGGGAAAGGTACCTTGGTTCAAGAAGGCCGATGAAGTTCAGGGTTTCTCTCTGGGCGAGAAGACACATGGTGAACACAGTCACAGTTTCTCTCTCAGCTGGAAAGGCACATGGCGAGCAAGGCTTCATCTGCTGGCTTTCTCTCCTGGCTTCCTGTTTCATGAAGCTCCCCAGGAGGCGTTTTCCTTCTTCATCTCCACAGTGCTGGCTGGTGGACTCTGCTTCATGGTGTTACAGCATTCTCTGCCCTCTCTGAATCTCTTTCATTCTCCAAAAGGTTTCCTCTTTTATAGGGCTCCAGAAACTTATCAAAACCCACCCAAATGAGTGGAGACATGTTGTCACCTAATCCAGTTTAACAACCACTTATCACATCTCCAGGGAGATGATCTAATTACAGATTCAAACATACAGTATTGAATAGGGATTATTCTGCCATTACAAAATGGGATTTTGATTAAAATATGGCTTTTCTAGGGGACACACATCCTTTCAAACCAGCACAACTAGGATTGCCATGTAATAGTTATGGCTTTGGATTTCACAAGTGATATTCTGACGTAATTGCAGAAATTATGTCTCCTAACTCTAGGTTTGCACTTTTCAGATATCACTTGCAGTTCTTTATTCAGTCGCATAGCCCTGTGGACACCAACCATCTATGAAAAAAGGTTTATCTCAAAGACATGATTTAGCATTGTACAGTTAGAAAGTAGCTGTACCATAACAAGAAAAAATTATTACTGATGGTTGGTATTTAAGATAAAAGTCCATATAAAAAAGTCCAAACAAGCCTAAAAGCATGCTTTAAAAAATTTTATTTGGTTACAATCTAAAATTTCCCTTTTTAGCCATATTCTAATATTTAATAAAATTAAATTCATGCTGCTGTGCTGCCAACACCATCATCCCTTAACAAACTTTTCCATCACTCCAAAGAGAAATTCTATACCAATTAAATATTAGCTCCCCATTTCCTCCTCCCCACCCCAGCCCCTAGCAACCTGTATTCTAGTTTCTGATTCTATGAATTTGCCTATTCTATTTATTTTGTATCAGTGAGATCATACAATATTTTTCCTTTTGTGTCTGACTTATTTCACTCAAGATGATGTCTTCAGCGTTCACCCGTGTTGTTGCCTGTATCAGACTTCATTCCTTTCTATGGCTGAATAATATTTCATTGTATGTGTGTATCACATTTTGTTTATCTGTTCATCAGTTGATGGCCATGGATTTCCGCCATATTTTGCAATTGTAAGCAGTGCTGCTAGGAACATTGATGTGTAAATATCGGTTTGAGTCCCTGATCTCAGTTTTTTGGAGTGTATATCTAGAAGTGGGCTTGCTGGGTCATATAGTAATTCTACATTTAACTTTCTGAAGAACTGCAAATGTCTTCCACACCATTTTACATTGCCACCAGCAATGAATGAGTGTTCCTGTTTCTCCGCATCTTCTCTGAGACTTATTTTCCATTTTTTAATAACAGCCATTCTAGTGGGTGTGAAATGGTATCTCATTGTGGTTTTGATTTGCATTTCCCTGATGGCTAATGATGTTGAGCATCATTTTAAGTGCTTTTTTGGTTATATCTTCTTTGGAGAAATGTCTATTCAAGTCTTTTATTCATTTTAGAATTGGGTTGTTTAAATTTTTGTTGTGGAGTTGTAAGATTTCTTTTTTTAATTCTAGATATTAAATCGTTTTTGGTGTGATTTATAAATATTTTCTCCTGTTAAGCAGGTTGTTCTTTTACTTTCATGATGAAGTCCTTTGATGCACAACAGCTTTCAATTTTGATGAAGTCACATTTATCTTTCTTTTTGGCTACTGCTGCTATTGATGTAAAGTTTAAGAAACTATTGCCTAACACAAAATCCTAATGATGCTTTCCTATATTTTCTTCTAGAAGTGTGTGGTTTTGTTTCTTATATTTAGGTCTTTGATCCATTTTTAGTTAATTTTTTGCATATGATACGAGGTAGGGATCCACCTTCATTCTTTTGCATATGGATTTCCAGTTATTCCAGCATCATTTGTTGAAGGCACTATTTTTTGCCCATTGAGTGGGTTTATCAGTAGTCATAGATGTGAGGATTTATTTCTGAACCCTCTATTTGATTCCATTGGTATAATTTCTGTCTATGTACCAATGTCATGCTGTTTTGATCATTGTAGCTTTGTAAAAAGTTTTAAATCAGTGTTTTAGTTTCCTGGGGTACTGAAAGCAATATACCATGAAATGGTTTGCTTAAACAATGGAAGTTTATTCACTAATAGTTAGAGTCTGGGAAAATGTCCAAATCAAGTCTTCATCAGGGCAATACTTCCTCCCTTCAGACTGGCTGCTGTCAGTCCTTGGTTTCTGCGCCACATGGCAAGGCATATACAGTCACTACTGGCCTCTCCTTCTGTTTCTGGTTTTGTTGTTTTCTGCCTCTTGCTTCCTTGGCTTTCTCTCTCGTTGTCTGAATTTTATTCTCTTATGAAGGACTCCAGTCAAAGGATTAATACCCATCCTGGGTCATGCCTTATCTGAAGTAACCTCATTAAAAGGTCCTATTTACAATACGTTTACATCCATAGGAATTGATTAGCTTTAAAAAAAATGATTTTCTGGAGGTGCATACAGATCCAAACTGCCACAATCAGGAACCATGAGTCCTCCAACATTGTTCCTCTTTTCCAAGATGGTATTGGCTATTTCGGTCCCCTACCCTTGGAAATAAATTTGATGATTGGATTTTCCATTTCTGTAAGGATGGTTGTTGGAGTTTTGATTGGGTTTGTATTGGATCTGTAAATCATTTGGGTAGAATTGGCATCTGAACAATATTTAGTCTTCTGATCCATATACATAGAATGTCCTCCCATTTATTTAAGAAATCTTTGATTTCTTCTACTGGTGTATAATTGTTCATAGTGGCCTCTTATAATCTGATTTATTTCTGTGGCGTTGGTAGTAATATCTCCCCTTTCATTTCTGATTTTGTGGCTTTATGTGCATAAGTCCTTTACATCCTTGGTTAAATTGATTACTTGGTATTTGATTCCTTTAGCTGCTATTATAAAATGGCTTGTTTTCCTTGATTTCCTCTTCAGATTGTTCATTGCTAGTGTAATGTAATGCTACTGATTTTTGCAGGTTGATCTTGTACTGTATCATTTGCTGAATTCATTTTGGATTTTCCAGGATTTCCTATATATAGGATCATGCTATCTGCAAATAGGGGAATTTTGCTTCTTCCTTTCCAATTTGTGAGAATTATATATATATATATTTCTTGTCTAATTATTCTGGCTGGAAATTCTAGTACAATGTTGAATACCTTGTAACAGTGGGTATCCTTGAATTGTTCTTGATCTCAGCAGCAAAGCGGTCAGTCTTTCACCAAGTATGATGATAGATGTGAATTTTTCAGAGGTACCCTTGATCATGTTGAGGAAGTTTCCTTCTATTCCTTGTGTCTAAGTGTTTTTTTTTTTTTTTTCATCAAGAAGGGGTGCTGGGGGCGGGCCACGGTGGCTCAGCAGGCAAGAATGCTCACCTGCCATGCCAGAGGACCCGGGTTCGATTCCCGGTGCCTGCCCATGTAAAAAAAAAAAAAAGAAGGGGTGCTGGATTTTTTCACATGCCTTTTCTATGTCAGCTGAGGTGATCATGTGGTTTTTTCCCCTTTACTTATTAACATAATGCATTATATTAATTGGTTTTCCTTGTGTTGTTTCATCCTCTCATATCTGACATAAATCCCACTTGATCATCATGTATAATTCTTTTAATGTGCCACTGAATTTCATCTGCTAGTATTTTGTGGAGGATTTTTGCATCTATATTCATAAAGCATATTGGCCTATGATTTTTATTTCTTGTGGTATTTTTATCTGGTTTTGGTATAACAGTAATGTTGGCTTCAAAGAATAAGTTCTGAAGAGTTTCTTCCCTCTTCAAATTTTTGAAAGAGTTTGAACAGGAGTAATATTAAGGTTCTTGGAATTTTTGGTAAAGCCAGATGGTCCTGGGTTTTTCTATGTTGGGTGATTTTTGATTACTGATTCAATCTCTGTACTAGTTATTGGTCTATTGAGATCTACTTTTTCTTGAATATAGGTACATACAACAGTAGTTTTGTATTTCTAGGAACTTGTCCATTTCATCTAGGTTATCTAATTTTTTTGTGTACAGTTCATAGTATCCTCTTATGATCCTCTTTATTTCTGTGGGGTTGGTAGTAATGTCTTCCCTTTCATTTTTGATTTTGATTATTTGGGTGTTCTTTGTCAGTTTTGCTAGAGTTTGTTGATTTCATTGATCTTTTCAAGAAAACAACTTTTGGATCTCTTGATTCTATTTTTTTTTAGTTTGCTATTTCCTTTATCTTTGTTTTAATCTTTATTTTCCTCCTTTTGCTCATTTTGGGTTTAGTTTGCTCTTCTTTTTTTTTTAAGATTCTTCAGTTGTGAGGTTAAGTCTCTGATTTAAGAGCTTTCTCTTGTTGAAATGTATTTAGAACTAAAAATTTCCCTCTCAGCTCTGACTTTGCTGCATTGATATGTTGTTTTAGTTTTAATTTTTCTTAAGGTATTTTCTAATTTCCCTGTGATTTCTTCTTTGACCCATTAGTCATTTAAGAGTGCTTTGTTTAATGTCCACATATTTGTGAATTTTTAAATCACCTCAACTTCATTCCATTGTTGTTGGAGAAGATATATAGCATAATTTCAATATTTTTTAATATATTGAGACTTGTTTTATGACCGAACATGGTACATGTTAAGCAGTGATCCATGCACACTAGAGAAAAATGTGAATTCTGTTGCTCTTGGGTGAAGTGTTCTATATATGTCTGTTAGATCTTTTGGTGTATGGTATCATTCAAGTTTCTGTATCCATACTGATCTTCCATCTAACTGTTCCTTCCATTATTAAAAGTGTTGTATTATAATGTCTTACTATTAATGTAGAACTATCTATTTCTCCCTTCAAACCAGTTACTATTTGCTTCATATATTTTGGGGCTCTGCAGTTAGGTGCCTAGATATTTAAAATTACTGTCTTCTTGTTGAATTAACCCTATGATCAGTATAGTAACCTTTTTTGACCCTTATTAACAGTTTTTACTTAAAGTCTATTTTATTTGATATTAGTATAGCAATGCCAGCTCTCCTTTGTTACTAATTTCATGATGTAATTTTTTCCACCTTTTCCCTTATGTCTTTGAATTTAAGGTGAGTCTCTTGTAATCATAGTTAATTCATGCTTTTTTATCCATTCTGCCAATCTTTACCTTTTGACAGGAGAGTTGAACCCATTTACATATTATCAGTAGTTAATATGTAAAAGGTAATTATGCCAGTGCGATATTTTATCTAATGCCTTTTTTTGTTCCTCAGTTCTTCTGTTAATGCCTATTTTCATATTTATTGGGTTTTTGTATGTATGTTTTGTGTTTTTTCTAATTTCTTTATGCATATATTTTTTGTTTTTAGTTTCTCACATACTAAAACAAGTATCATACAATTGGTTGGCTTAAATAATGGATTTTATTGGCCTATAGTTTTGAGGCTAGGAGAAGTCCATAATCGAGGCATCAGCAAGGCACTGCTTTCCCCTGAAGGCTGTAGTACCTAGAGGTGGTGCTGACTATCCTTGGAGTTCCTTGCTTTTCTGTCACATGCCAATGAACACTTTCTCCTCCACTTTCCATTTACTGCCAGTTTCTTGTTTCTGCAATGGCTACTCTCTGCAGTTTTCTCTATGTGGTTTCCATGAATAGAATTGAGACCCAGCCAGATTCAGTTGTGCACACCTTGGGAAACAATAACCTCTCCAAAGGTTCTTTTTACAATGGGTTCTCACAGGCAGGATTGGAATAACATTAAGAACAAGTTTGTCTGGGATACATAACCCCAAGCACATATATATAATTCTACATATTTTCTTTATTTTTACCATGGGGCTTAAGTCTAGAATCCAAAATCTAGAGCAGTTATATCTGATATGACAACCTTAACTTCAGTAGCCTATGCATACATACTGTTCCTATACCTCTCTGGGCACCCCATCTTTTTATTATACTTGTTACACTTATATCTTTATACATTTTGTACCCCAAATAATATATTTATCATTACTTTTCATGCATATGAATTTTATAACTAACCTCTAAAAACCTGAATTTCATAACCTGTAAACTCCCTTTTAGCATTGGCTGTAAATTAGATGTAGTGGTGGCAAAATCCCTTAGCTTTTGTTTATCTGGGGTAGCCTTAATCCCTCCCTTATTTTGAAAGACCGTCTTGTTAGATATAAAATTGTTGTTTGGCAATTATTTTCTTTCAGCTCTTTAAAATTTCTTCTCATTGCTTTCTTGCCTCTATGAGTTCTGAAGAGAAACTGGCACTTAAACTTATTGGGGCTCCCTTTTACATAGCACATTACTTTCTCTTGCAACCTTCAGAACCCTCTCCTTTTGGGTTCATTGTTCATATTGAAGGCAAATATTCAGATATTTTTTAAATTTGTGGATTTTCTACCATTATTTCTTTGACTATTCCTCCTGCCCCTTTCTGTCTTTCTCTTCCTTTTCAGACTCCCATAATGCTTATATTGGTATGCTTTGATGATGTCTCACATGTCTCTTAGGCTCGATTCATGTTTTTCCATTCTTTTTTCTTTCTGCTCCTGAGCCTGAATCATTTCAATTGTCTTGTCTTAGAGTTCAGAGATTAAATTTTTCAGCTCCAATTTGCTGTTGCAATCTTCTAAGGAATTTTTCATTTTAGAGATTGTGGTTTTTATTCAACTCAAAGTATCTCTATTTGGTTCCTTTTTAAAATTTCCATCTCTTTATGGAGCATCTCATATTTTTCCTTCATTGTTTTCCTGATATCCTTTTGTTCTTTTATCCTGTTTTCCTTTATCTGCTTGAGTACATTAAGGATAATATTTTGATTTTTAATTTTTTTAATTTTTATTAATAAAACCAATCAACATACAATATGAGCATTCTTTTTTCATCACATAGCTGTATATTCATCATCATGATCACTTCTTAGAACATTTGCATCAATTTAGAAAAAGAAATAAAAGGAAAACAGAAAAACATTCATACATACCATACCCCCTACCCCTCCCTTTCATTGATCACTAGCATTTCAATCTACTAAATTTATTTTAACATTTGTTCCCACTATTATTTATTTAATCCATATGCTTTACTTGTCTGTCAATAAGGTAGATAAAAGGAACATCAGACACAAGGTTTTCACAATCACATGGTCATGTTATGAAAGCTGTATCATTATATAATCATCTTCAAGAAACATGGCTACTGGAACACAGCTCTGCATTTTCAGGCAGTTCCCTCCAGCCTCTCTCTTATACCTTTACCAAAAATGTGATATCTATTTAATGTGTAAGAATAACCTCCAGGATAACCTCTTGACTCTGTTTGAAATCTCTCAGCCATTGACACTTTATTTTGTCTTATTTCTCTTTTCCCCCTTTCGATTGAGAAGGTTTTCTCAATCCCTTAGTACTGAGTTCCAGCTCATTCTAGGATTTCTGTCCCACATTGCCAGGAAGGTCCACAACCCTGGGAATCATGTCCCATGTAGAGAGGGGGAGGACAGTGAGTTTGCTTGTTGTGTTGGCTGAGAGAGAGAGGCCACATCTGAACAACAAAAGAGGTTCTCTTGGGGGTGACTCTTAGGCCTAATTTTAAGTTGACTTAAACTTATCCTTTGCGGGGTTAACTTTTGTATGAACAAACCCCAGGATTCGGGGCTCAGCCTATTGCTTTGGTTGTCCCTACTGCTTGTGAGAATATCAAGAAATTCTCCCCTTGGGGAAGTTGAATTTTTCCCCTTTCTAACCATTCCCGGAAGGGGACTTTGCAAATACTTTTTAATTCACTGTTCAAATCACTCTGGATTTATCGGGGCATCACTCTGGACAAACCTATAAAATCTCATGCCTTACTCAAGGTTCCATGTAATTATGGTGTTCAATTAAGCTGTCCATATAAGTTATATTAGGAAATGCACTAGTCAAAATATAAATTTTGTACCAAATAAACATTTTTTGCTTTAGTCTAACACGTAAGTTAAAGTTTTAAAATTTTAATTACCATCTATTTTCAACACCCTGCATTATTGACATTCCTTTGTTCTTCCTCATGCAAAACACTTTTAAATTTGTACATTTAGCCACTATTATTACACCATCTAGTCTTTATCATGTATCTTTCCTTCTGATTTCATTTGTACCCCCAGCCCTCCTCCCTCTATCATTCTCACATGCAGCTTCATTCAGTGTTCTAACATTATTGTATTACAGTTAGGTATTATTGTGCTATCCATTTCTGAATTTTTACAATCAGTCCCATTGCACAATCTGTATCCCTTCAGTTCCAATTACCCAATATCTACCCTATTTCTATCTCCTGATGACCTTTGTTCTTAACTGAAATTATCCAAGTTCATTCATTAATGTTAGTTCATATCAGTGAGACCATGCAGTATTTATCCTTTTGTTTCTGGCTAATCTTACTCAGCATAATGTCCTTAAGGTCCATCCATGTTGTTACATACTTCATAACTTTATTCTGTCTTACAGCTGCATAATATTCCATCGTATGTATATACTACAGCTTGTTTAGCCACTCTTCTGTTGATGGACATTTGGTCTGTTTCCATCTCTTGACAATCGTAAATAATGCTGCTATAAACATTGGTGAGCAAATGTCCATTTGTGTCCTTACCTTCATGTGCTCTGAGTAGATACCTGGCAATGGTACTGCCAGGTCATATGGCAATTCTATACTTAGCTTCCTGAGGAACCACCAAACTGCCTTCCATAATGGTTGTACCATTTGGCATTCCCACCAACAGTGGATGAGTGTGCCTCTTTCTCCACATCCTCTCCAGAACTTATCATTTTGTTTTATACAGAATGGCCATTCCAGTGGGTGTGAGATGATATCTCATTGTGGTTTTTATTTGTATTTCCTAACAGTCAGGGAAGTTGAGCATCTTTTCATGTGCCTTTTGGCCATTTGTATTTCCTCTTCTGAGAAGTGTCTGTTCATGTCTTTTGCCCATTTTGCAATTGGGTTGTCTGTCTTTTTATTGTTGAATTGAACAATCTCTCTATATATTCTGGATACTAGACCTTTATCTGATATATTGTTTCCAAATACTATCTCCCACTGTGTAGGTTGTCTTTTTACTTTCTTGATGAAGTTCTTTGATGCACAAAAGTGTTTACTTCTGAGGAGCTCCCATTTCTTTCTTTCTTTCTTCATTGCTCATGCTTTGGGTGTAAGGTCTAGGAAACTTTTCCTATTATAAGATTTATATGATATTTCTCTACATTTTCTTCAAACAGTTTTATGGTCTTAGATCTAATGTTTAGGTCTTTGATCCATTTAGAGTTAGTTTTTCTATAAGGGGTGAGATATGGATCCTCTTTCATTCTTTTGCATGTGGATGTCCAGTTTTCTAGGCACCATTTATTGAAGAGACTGTTCTGTCCCAGGTGAGTTGGCTTGACTGCCTTATCAAAGATCAATTGTCCATAGATGAGAGGGTCTTTATCTGAACACTCCATTCAATTCCATTGGTCAGTATATCTATCTTTATGCCAGTATCATGCCATTTTGACCACTGTAGTTTCGTAGTACGACTTAAAGTCGGGTAGTATGAGATCTCCAACTTCATTTTTCTTTCTTAGGATACTTTTAGCTATTTGGGGCGCCCTGCCCTTCCAGATAAATTTGGTTACTGGTTTTTCTATTTCTGAAAAGTAAGTTTTTGGGATTTTAATTGGTATTGCATTGAATCTGTAAATCAATTTGGGTAGAATTGACATCTTAATTATATTTAATCTTCCAATTCATGAACATGGTATGCCCTTCCATTTATTTAGATCTTCTATGATTTCTTTTTAACAATTTCTCACAGTTTTTCTGTATAGGTCTTTTGTCTCTTTATTTAAGTTTATCCCCAAATATTTTATTCTTTTGGTTGCAATTGTAAATGGAATTTTCCCCATGATTTCCCCTTCAGATTGTTCATTACTAGTGTATAGAAATAGTACAGATTTTTGAGTGTTGATCTTGTAACCTGACACTTTGCTGTACTCATTTATTAGCTCTAGTAGTTTTGCTGATGATTTTTTAGTGTTTTCAACATATAGTATCATATCATCTGCAAACAGTGATATTTACTTCTTCCTTTACAATTTTGATGTCTTGTATTTCTATTTGTTGTCTAATTGCTCTGGCTAGAACTTCCAACACAATGTTGAATAGCAGTGGTGATAGTGGACATCCTTGTCTTGTTCCTGATCTTAGGAGGAAAGTTTTCAGTTTTTCCCCACTGAGGATGATGTTAGCTGAGGGTTTTCATATATTCCCTTTGTCATGTTGAGGAAGTTCCCTTCTATTCCTATATTTTGAAGTGTTTTCAACAGTAAAGAATGTTGAATTTTGTCAGGTGCCTTTTCTGCATCAAAAGATGATCATGTGGTTTTTCTGCTTTGATTTGTTGATATGGTGTATTACATTAATTGATTTTCTTATGTGGAACCATCCTTGCATACCTGAGATGAATCCTACTTGGTCATGGTGTATAATTCTTTTAATATGCTGCTGCATTTGATTTGCAAGAATTTTGTTGATGATTTCTGCATCTATATTCATAAGAGAGATTGGTCTGTACTTTTCTTTTTTTGTAATGTCTTTGTCTGCTTTTGGTATGAGGGTGATGTCGGCTTCATAGAATGAGTTAGGTTGCTTTCCCTCCTCTTCAAGTTTTTGAAGAGTTTGAGCAGGATTGGTACTAATTCTTTCTTGAGTGTTTGGTAGAATTCACATGTGAAGCCATCTGGTTCTGGACCTTTCTTTTTGGGGAGCTTCTTAATGACTGATCCAATTTCTTTACTTGTGATTGGTTTCTTGAGGTCATCTATTTCTTCTCGAGTTGATGTTGGTTGTCCATGCCTTTCTAGGAAGTTGTTAATTTCATCTATGTTATCTAGTTTATTAACATGAAGTTGTTCATAGTATCCTCTCATTACCTCCTTTATTTCCGTCGGCTCAGTGGTTATATCTCACCTTCCATTTCTGATTTTATTTATTTGCATCCTCTCTCTTCTTCTTTCTGTCAATCACGCTAAGGGTCCGTTAATCTTACTGATTTTCTCATAGAACAACTTCTGGTGTTGTTGATTTTCTCGATTGTTTTCATGTTCTCAATTTCATTTATTTCTGCTCTAATCCTCATTATTTCTTTCCTTTTGCTTGCTTTGGGGTTAGTTTGCTGTTCTTTCTCTAGTTTTTCCAAGTGGACAGTTAATTCCTCAATTTTTGCTCTTTCTTCTTTTTTGATATAGGCATTTAGGGCAATGAATTTTGTTCTTAGTACTTCCTTTGGTGCATCCCATAAATTTTGGTGTCATTTTTTCATTTGCCTCAAGATATTTACTGATTTCTCTTGTCATTTATTCCTTGACCCACTGGTTGTTTAAGAGTGTGTTGTTGAGAGTCCATGTATTTGTCATTTTTCTTGCACTCTGCCTATTATTGATTTCCAACTTCATTTCTTTATGATCCAAGAAAGTGTTTTGTAGAATTTCAATCTTTGAAAATTTATTGAGACTTGCTTTGTGACCCAGCATATGGTCTATCCTTGAGAATGACCCATGAGCACTTGAGAAAAAAGTATATCTTGCTGTTGTGGGGTGTAATGTTCT
Organism: Myrmecophaga tridactyla; assembly: GCA_004026745.1. Lineage (NCBI taxonomy): Eukaryota > Metazoa > Chordata > Mammalia > Pilosa > Myrmecophagidae > Myrmecophaga > Myrmecophaga tridactyla. The sequence goes on from PVIY010005850.1 coordinate 39,633, forward strand.
ATAAATATCTGTTAAGTCTATCTCATTTATTGCATTATTCAAATTCTGTTTCTCTGCTGATCCTCTGTCTAGCTGTTCTGTCCATTGATGAGAGTGGGGAATTGAAGTCTCCAGCTATTATGGTAGATGTGTCTATTTCTCTTTTCAGTGTTTGACACATGTATTTTGGAGCATTCTGGCTCGGTGCATAAATATTTATGATTGTTATGTCTTCTTGCTGAATTGTTCCTTTATTAATACATAGTTTCCTTCTTTGTCTCTTTTCACTGTTCTGCATTTGAAGTCTAATTTGTTGGATATTACAATAGCTACTCCTGCTCTTTTCTGATTGTTATTTGCATGAAATATCTTTTCCCAACCTTTCACTTTCAACCTATGTGTTTATCCTTGGGTGTAAGATGTGTTTCCTGTAGACAGCGTATAGATGGGTCCTGTTTTTTAATCCATTCTGCCAGTCTATGTTTTTTGGTTGGGAAGTTTAATCCATTAACATTTAGTGTTAATACTGTATGGGCAGTACTTTCTTCTACCATTTTGCCTTTTGGATTTTATATGTCATATCTAATTTTCCTTCTTTTTATCTTTGCCGATAGTCTTCATTTCTGTGCTCTTCTCCACACCTCTCTCTCCTGTTTTTTCGTATATGTCTCTTGTGCTCCCTTCAGTATTTCTTGCAGAACCGGTCTCTTGGTCACAAATTCTCTCAGTGATTTATTGGTCTGAAAATGTTTTAATTTCCCCCTCATTTTTGAGGGATAATTTTGCTGGCTATAGAATTCTTGGTTGGCAGGTTTTCTCTTTTAGTAATTTAAATATATCATCCCACTGTCTTCTCGCTTCCATGGTTTCTTCTAAGAAATCTACCCAAAGTCTTATTGGGCTTCCCTGGTATGTGGTGGATTGCTTTTCTCTTGCTGCTTTCAAGATTCTCTCTTTCTCTTTGACATCTGACATTTTGATTGGTAAATGTCTTGGATTATGTCTATTTGGATCTATTCTGTTTGGGGTACTGCACTTCTTGGATCTGTAATTTTACATCTTTCATTAGAGTTGGAAAGTTTTCAGTGATGATTTCCTCCATTAGTTTTTCTCCTCCTTTTCTCTTCCCTTCTCCTTCTGGGACACCCACAACATGTATATTCATATGCTTCATATTGTTATTCCATTCCCTGTGTCCCTGTTCATATTTTTACATTCTTTTCCCTATATTTTCTTTCACTTGTCAGATTTCAGATGTCCCATTCTCCAGTTCACTAATCCTATCTTCTGCCTCTTGAAATCTAACATTGTAACTTTACATTGTTTTTTTTTCATCTCTTCTACTGTGCCTTTCATTCCCATAAGTTCTGTGATTTGTTTTTTCAGATATTTGATTTCTTCTTTTTGTTTATTCCTTGCCTTCTTTATATCTTCCCTCAGTTCACTGATTTGATTTTTGATGAGGTTTTCCATGTCTGTTTTAACATTCTGAATTAATTGTTTCAACTCTTGTATCTCATTTGAATTGTTGCTTTGTTCCTTTGACTGGGCCATTTCTTCAATTTTCCTAGTATGATTTGTTATTTTTTGCTGGCGTCTAGGCATTTAATTACCTTAATTAGTTTATTCTGGGGGGTTTTTTCACTTTTCTTTTTTTTTTGCCTAGGATTTTGTTGCTGGATGACATTGTTGTCTATCTGTTCTTTGACATTCAATTCAGCTTATTCTGGCCTCTAGCTTAGGTTTTATTTAACAGATCAAAATTTTTCAGTTCCTGTTTTCTTGTTTCTTGGCCTGCCTGTATGGTGCCTTTTTCCTCCCTTAGGAGGGTCTATTTAGGTAGTATAGACCCCAGCCAGATTTTCCCAGACCAAAATGGCCGCCTATCAGGAGGAGTCACCTGCATCAGTTTTCCCTGAGGGTGAGACCCAGCAGATTGAAAGGCTTTCCTGTGAAAGCTCTGGGCTTTCCGTTTTTCCTATCCTATCCAGTTTGTGACAATTTTCTGCCTGCAGGTCCCTCCAACATAAGGTGGTGTGGTACCTTTAACTTCAGCAGACTCTCTCTGCTGGGGTGTGGTTGAGACTCCGAGGAGAGGTTGTAGGCTGTTTTAATCACTTCATTTTTCCAGACCCTGGGGTCTGAATTCCTTGAGGGAGGGATTCCATCTGAGCTGGGCCCTACCCCTCTCCTGGGGAAGGCACAGGCTCCAGACAAACGCTCAAACAAGCTTAATTCTCCTTTACATGGGGCAGTGGAGCCTGAGAAGCCTTGTAGCTGTATCCAAAGAACAGTCAAGCGGTAGAAACACAACCACCAAAACAAAAGAGAAAAATCCTTTTCAGAGCAGGAACCTGTTCCTCGGGTTTTCCAATCAAGAGCTTAAGTTGATAAGTTGCTCTGTGTATCTCCATTCCCATGTGCCCCCTCGTTTCTTTCAGGGCCCAGACTTTTTCAAATGCAAAAAAACCCCTGTTTTTTTTTTCTTTTTCCGTCAGCCCTGCCCCCTCTGTACTGGGGTAAAAACCAGCAACCTCTGCTTCTACTCGAGGTTCAGCTGAGTTGGACGCCTATTTTTAGTAGTCAAAGGAGTTTGGTTGTGCTCAGCCACTACTGCTGATAAACTCATTTTTCTTTCCTCTCTGGGAAGCAGCCTGACAGGGAGGGGCGCCGGCCACCACAGCTTGGAGAACTCATGGTTCTGGGGGTGCTCACAGCCAGTCCAGGTGATCCGGACTGGGATACACTGTGTCTCTGGTCACTGACGTGGCCCCAGCAGTAGTTCTGTCCTGTTCCTGGCTATTTATTAGCTGCTCTGGAGGACGAACTAAATCCCACACCTCACTAAGCCGCCATCCTGGCCCCTTCTATTAAGGATAATTTTAAAAGTCTTTTCAGGTATATCCAAAGTCTGCTTTTCTTTGCTGTAGCTGCTAATAGTTTCTGGATTTTTATCTTATTCCTTTGAATGGGCCATCATTTCTGTTTCTTTTTTTTCCCCTCGATCTTTTGTTGTACACTATATATTTTAATATTTTAAAATATTAGTACCTGGGCTGTCTGTTCCATAAGTTTGTATCCAGCTGTTGTATGACAGAAATTTCCTTGTGTGCTGGGTGCTAAGAAAAGCACCCTTCACAGTCTTTTCAAATTGACTTTGCATTGGATCTTGCTCTTCTTCAGAGTTGAGTCTTAGATGAAAATGTAATATAGGGTCCTCTCTCCTCTCTTGTCTTTTCTGAGTCAGTGTCTTCTTTTGGTCTTATGCTCTTATGGGCTTAGAAATCCTATCTCTCCCACACACATATACTTTAAAGGATATCTCTAATATCTCCTATGAAAGACTACCTTTCAGGGTGCTCTATTTTATGTCTTATAACTAGTAATCGTTTGCCCCAGGTCACTTTGATTTAATTGGTTCTTAAATTGCTTTAGGTGTTGGCAAGCTGCTTCTGCATGTAGGGGAAGTTTTGGGAAGAAGAAGCATAGGTAAGTATCCTTTAAGGCCAGTCTTTCAGGTCATCAGTGGACAGATTGGCACTGGCATACAGACAATCCAGTATGTCCATTGAGATTACTTTAGTCCCTCCAGAACAGGGTGAGGGACCCACAGTGAAAATGCAGGCTGGCTCCACACTGTGCTGGGGAGAGGTGGGCGTGGGTCAAGCAAGAGCACCAAGAGCTTTTCCTAATGTTTTGTAACCTTTTTTTTAAAATTAGAGAAGTTGTAAGTAATACTTATCCATAAAATACAGAGTTGCCATATACCACCCTAATGTTAACACCTTGCCTTTGTGTAATACATTTGTTATAATTCATGAAAGAATATATTTTTTTATTTTAACATTTGTTCCCCCTATTATTTTTTTTATTCCATATGTTTTAGTCATCTGTTGATAAGGTAGATAAAAGGAGCATCAGACAGAACGTTAAGAATATTTTTTATAATTATACTATTAACTATAGTCCATAATTTACAGAATGTTCAGTGTTTGTGTTGTACAGTCCTGTGTTTTGTTCTTTTAATTTTTTAATTCTAGTAACATATATATATAACCAGGATTTCTCCTTTTAAATACATTCTAATATATAATTCAGTGCTGTTAATTACATTCACAGTGTTATGCGATGATTGCCATCGTTCACAACCAAAACTTTATGATCACTCCAAGTAGAAACTCTGTATAAGTTAAACAGTAACTCACCATTCCCTTTACTCATCCTGGCCCTTGGAAACCTATCTTGTAGATTCTGACTCTATAAATTTGCTTATTCTAATTATTTCTTATCAATGAGTTCATATAATATTTTTCCTTTTGTGTCTGGCTTATCTCATTCAGCATGACGTCTTCAAGGTTCATCCACATTGTTCCATGTATTAGAACTTCAGTCGTTTTACAGCTGAATAATATTCCATTGTATGAATATACCTCATTTTATTTATTCTTTCATTAGTTGATGGACACACAGGTAGCTTCCATCTTGTGGCAATTGTGAATAATGCTGTTATGAACATCATTGTGCAAATATCTGTTTGTGTCCCTGCTTTAATATCTTTCAGGTATATACCTAGAAGTGGAATTGCACAGTCATGTGATAATTACGTACTTAACTTTCTGAGAAACTGCTAAGTTATCTTCCACAGTGGCCTGCACTATTTCATTTTCCTGCCAATGATGGATGAGTGCTCCTATCTCTCCACATCCTCTCCAACACTTGTAATTTTTCATTTTTTAATAGTAGCCATTCTAGTGGGTGTGAAATTGTATCTCATTGTGGCTCTGAATTGCATTTCCCTAATAAAAGCTGGTGATGTTGGGCATATTTCCCTGTGCTTTTTGGCCATTTGTATATCTCCTTTTGGAGAGATGTCTATTCAAGTCTTTTGCCCATTTTTAAATAAATTCTTGGCCTTTTTATTGTTGGCTTGTAAAATTTCTTTATATATTCTGCATATTAAACCATTATTGTGTATGTGGTTTCCATATATTTTCTTCCATTGAGTAGGTTGCCTTTTAATTTCATGATAAAGTGCTTTGATGATCAAAAGTTTTTAATTTTGGTGAGGTCCCATTTAACTATTTTTTCTTTTGTTGCTTGAGGTTTGGGTGAAAAGGACAAGAAACCATTACCTAAAATGAGGTCCTGAAGTTGCTTACTTTTGCTTTTTCTAGGCATTTTATAGTTCAGTTTAATATGCATGGGTCTATGATCCATTTTGAATTTATTTTTATTTATGGTGTGAGGTATGGGTCTGCCTTCATTCTTTTGCACATGGATATTCTGTTTTCTCAACACAATTTGCTGAAGATACCATTCTTTCCCCACTGATGGAACTTGGCACCCTTGTTAGAAATCAATTGGCCACAAATGTGAAGTTGATTTCTGTACTCTCATTTCAATTCTTTTGTTCTATACATTTTTCCTTATGCCAGTACCATGCGATTCTGTTTACTATGACTTTATAATAAGTTTGAGGATTGGGAAGTATGAATCCTGCAATTTTTGTTCTTTTTCAAGATGGCTTTGGCTATTTGGGTCCCCTTACCCTTCTTATAAGCTTGAGTATTGGCTTCTCCTATTCTGTAAAGAAGGTTGTTGGAATTTCAATTGGGAAGGCATTGAATCTTTAAATCACTTTGGGCAGAATTGACATTATATTTATTCTTCCAATCCATGAACATGGAATTCTTTCCATTTATGTAGGTCTTCTTTGATTTCTTTTAGCAATTTCTTTTAGTTTTCTGTGTATAAGTACTTTACCTCCTTGGTTAGATTTATTACTAAATAGTTAATTCTTTTTTTTTTTTTTTGCATAGGCAGGCACCGGGAATCGAATCTGGGTCTCCAGCATGGAAGGGAAGAACTTTGCCTGCTGAGCCAACATGGCCTGCCCTAAATAGTTCATTCTTTTAATTGCTATTGCAAATGGTATTTTTTTCCTGATTTCTTCTTCAGATTGTTCATTACTAGTATATTGAAACATCACTGATTTTTCCATGTTAATTTTTGTATCCCACCATTTTATTGAATTCTTTTAGTAGTTCCAGTAGTTTTGGTTTTGGGTTTTTCAGGATTTTTTATATACAGGATCATGTCATCTGCAAATAGGGAAATTTTGCTTCTTCCTTTCCAATTTGGGAGAACTTCATTTCTTTTTCTTGCCCAATTGCTGTGCCTAGAAATTCTAGTACAACGTTGAATCTCTAGTGACAATGGGAATCCTTGCCTTGTTCTTGATCTTAAAGGGAAAGCCTTCAGTTTTTCACAGTTAAACATTATTTCAGCTGTGGATTTTTCTTAGCTCCTGGGCTGGTTTGAAATTGTTATGAATCCCAGAAAAGCCATGTTCTTTTAATCCTGATCCATTCTTGTGGGGGCAGTCATGTTCTTTTAATCCTCAATCAATATTGTAGTGCAGGACCTGTTGACTAGGTTGTTTACATAGAGATGCAACATATCCAGCTGTGGGTGTGACCTTTTGATTAGACGGAGATGTAACTCCAGCCATTTAAGGTGGGTCTTAATTAACTTACTGGAGTCCTTTATATGGGGAATTACTTTGGAGAAAACGTATATGCAGACATTTAGAGATGCTTGAAGTGTTGAAAGAAATGTTTAGAAAAGCTGTATGAAACCAGGACACAGACACTTGAAGAGAAGAAATTTCTGGCCCTAGGAGATGCTAAGCTAAGAGATGAAACCCAGAGTTCTGCTTCAGAGAAGCTAAGTCGAAACCCATAGGTGCTTGGAGAGGAAGCCACTGGAATCAGAAGCTGGAAGCAATGGAGTCAGGAACAAGGACCAGCAGACACCGGTCACCTGCCTTCCCATGTGATAGACATCAGCTGTTCTTTGGACTGGGAGCAAGAACCTCAGTTGCCAGCCACATGCTTTCCCAGCTGACAAATCCTGGGCACCATATGGTCTTTCTTCAGAGTTAAGGTATCTTTTTCTGGATGCCTTAATTTGGATATTTTTTAAGGGCTTAGAACTATAAACTTGTAACTCAATAAATCCCCTTTTAAAAAGTCAATCCATTTCTGGTATATTGCATTCTGGCAGCTTTAGCAAACTAAAACAGATGCCTTTGATTATGTTGAGTAAATTACCTTCAATTCCTAGTTTTCTAAATGTTTTTATCAAGAAGGGGTACTCAATTTTGTCAAATGATTTTTCTTCATCAGTTGAGATAATCATGTATTTTTTTCCTTTGTTCTATTAATGTGGTGTATTACATGTATTGATTTTCTTATCTTGAACCACCCTACCTGGCTTATACCTGAAATGAATCCCAGTTGATCATGATGTATATAATTCTTGTTATGTACTTTTGGGTTCATTTTGCTAGTGATTTATTGAATATTTTTGCATCCATGTTTATTAGTGTTATTGGTCTGAAGTTTTCTTTTCTTGTGTTATTTTTATCTGACTTTGGTATGAGCGTGATGTTTGCCTCATAGGATGAGTTAAAGGAGTGTTTCCTTCTCTTCAGTGTTTTTGAAGATTCTGAGCAGACTTTCTTGGAGTGTTTGATAAAATTCACCTTTAAGGTTGTCTGGTCCTGGGTTTTCTTTGTTGGGAAGTTTTTTCCCCCTTGATTTCCTGGATTATTATTATTATTATTTTTAACTATTGGAAGTTTAATATTTCTTTGTTTCTTAGAATCATTCTTTTAATAATTTTTTGGTTAGGGAAGTTGTAGTTTTATATAAATATCATAAGTAAAATATATAAAATACAAAATCCTCACATACCACCTTATTATTAACACCTTGATTAATGTGGAACATTTGATATAATTCATGAAAGAATATTTTATAAATTTACTATTAAGTATAGTCCATTATTTACAGTAGGGTTCATTGTGTTGTAAATCCTCTTTTTTGTTTTCATTTTATTCTAGTGATGTATATATGACCAAAATTTCCCCCTTTAATGTTTTGGAGGCTTTTGATGACTGATTCAATGTCTTATCTAGTTATTGATTGTTGAGATCTTGTATTTTTCTTGATTCAGTGTAGGTAGTTTCCATGTTTCTCCTACAGGTTTTATTTATTTATTTATTCATTTCATATTGAGATATATTCACATCCTATATAATCATCCAAAGTGTACAATCAGTGGTTCACAGTATTCTCATATAGCTGTGCATTCATCACCACAATTGATTTTTGGACATTTTCATTACTCCAACAAAAATTAAAATAAGAATCAAAATAAAAGTAAAGTAAAAAAGAACACCCAAATATCCCATCCCACCACTTCTCTTTGTTTATTTATTTGTCTGTCTTTTTTTTCTTATTCATCTATCTATACACCAGATAAAGGGATTGTTAGGCTCAAGCTTTTCATTATCACCTGAACACACCTTAAAAGATCTATAGTTATTCAATCATCTTCATGAACCAAGGCTGTTAGATTACAACCAACACTTTCAGGCATTTCCCTCTAGCTACTCCAATACACTAAAAACTGAAAAGGAATATCTATATGCTACTTAAGAATACCTCTAGAATGACCTCTTGAGTCTATTTGAAATCTCTTAACCACTGAAACTTCTTTTGTTTCATTTCTCTTCTCCCTTTTGATTCAGAAGCCTTTCTCACTCTCACATTTCCAGGGCTGAGTTCATCCCGAGAAGTCATTCCCATGTTATCAGGGAGATTTACACCCTTGAAAGTCACGTCCCATGTAGTGGGGATGGCAGTGTGTTCACTTGCAGAGTTGGCTGAGAAAGAGAGTCCACATCTGAGCAACAGAAGAGGTTCTCTGATGTGACTCTTAGGCATAATTATAAGTAGGCTTGGCTTCTTCTCTGAAGGGAAAAGCTGCTTAAGGGCAAGCCCCAAGATCGAGAGCTTGGCCTATCGAATTGGCAGTCCCCAATGTTAGTGAAAATAAACTCCCCCCCTTTGGGAAAGTTTAATATTTCTATCGTTTCCTCCAGTCCCACAAAGGGATTTGCAAATACTTTTAAATCTTTGCCCAGATTACTCTGGGCTATATGGGGCATCACACCAACCCTGTACATACCAACAAGATCTCATTCCCTATTCTTATTAGAAATAACAGCACAACTCCAGAATAGACGTGACTGCTCTAAGAGCTTACCATCTAAGAACCTTTACTTTCACTTGATGACTTATGCTTTCAAATTCAATTCTCAGAGTTTACACATTATAGTTAGTCCATATTAGTGAGGTGCTATAGCATTTTTCTTTTTGTTTCTGGCTTATTTCACTCAATATACTGTCCTCAAGGTCCATTCACCTCATTGTATGTCTCACAGTTTCCTTCCTTCTTGCAGTTGCACTATAGTCCATTGTATGTATACACCACAGTTCCCCTTCCATCCTCTGAAGATGTACTCTTAGGCTATCTCCATCCATTGCAAATCATGAACACTGCCACCATAAACTCCAGTGTGCAAGTCCATTTGAGTCCCCGTTCTCAGTTCCTCTAAGTATACACCTAACTATGGGGTTGCAGTATCTTATGGCAACCCCACTCGTAGCCTATGTGGAACCACACACTACCCTCCAGAGGGGCTGCACCACTCTACTTCCCCACCATCAATGTGTAGGTACCTCTCTCTCCACATTTTCTCCAGCCCTTGTATCTCTCTGATCATTTTTAAACAGTTTTATTATATATCATTACAATCCAACCTTAGTAATAAATCAATGGTTCACAGTATAATCACATAACCATGCCTTCACCACTGCAATCTGTATGAGGACATTTCCATATCCTCTGCAAAGAATCCCATACCCCTCTCCCATATCCTCTGCTTTTTGACATTTAGTTTTGGCATATTGCCTTTGTTACATTCAGTGGAAACATATTACAATGTTAGTGTTAACTATAGACCTTAGCTTGCATTGATTATATCCCCACCCCCATACCATCCCTTTTCAACACCTTGCAATGTTGACATTCATTTGTTCTCCCTCATGCAAAAACATTCTTCTATTTGTACATTTAATCACCATGATTGTTCACTCTAGACATTACTAAGTTATACTGTTCACTTTATCCTCTATCTTTCCTTTTGGTGGCATACATGCACCTACCCATCCTCCCTCAACCATACTTACACTCGGCTTCCTTCAGTGTACTTACAAGATTGTGCTACCATCAGATAGTATGGTGCTATCCATTTCTGGTTCTTCACAATCAGTCCTGATATACATTCTATACTCCTTCAACATTAAATGCCCTGTCTCTACCTTCTTTCTGTCTGCTGATAGCCTGTGGTCTCAGTTTTAACTCTCAAAGTTCACTCATTAATATTAGCTCATATTAGGGAGACCATGCAGTATTTGTCCTTTGCTTCTGGATAATTTTACTCAGCATAATGTCTTCATGGTTTATCCATGTTGTTACACGCTTCAGGATTTTATTCTGTTTTACAGCTGTGTAATAGTCATTGTATGTATATACCACATTTTTATCCACTCATCTCTTGATCCTCATTTGGACTTTTTCCATCTCTTGGCAATCATGAATAATGCTGCTATAAGCATCAGTAGGAAAATGTTTGTTTGTGTCCTTGCTTTCCGTTCCCCCAAATATATACCTAGTAATGGGATTATTGCATTTTTATACTTGGCTTCCTGAGCAACCACCAAACTGCCTTCTAGAGCAGTTGCCCCATTCTACATTCCTACCAATAGTGAATAAGTGTGCCTCTTTCTCCATATCCTCTCCAATACTTGTAGTCCTCCTAAAATTTTTAAAGTTACATTTTCTTAAATTGGCACTCACCAGTTTCTGCAACCCTTTGACTATTGTCCTTAGTTTTGAAGAGGGTGGCGCTACCAGATTTTGCTAGTTGTTCATAGATTCTGTTGGGGAACAGCACCAGAACATTTTACACCAGCAACTTGGTTGACCAGAATCCCAGTACAGTTTTAACATTTCTCTAGCATCACCACTTTAAAGTGTTCAGTAGCAAAATAATATGATAATTTTGTTAGAGAACATTACCACATCACATTGGTTCATATCCTTGAATTATGGTACATTCTCAGGATTGGTTATTTTAGTTGGACACCAAGAGTCAAGGAACTAGAGAAAGTACTTACAAGATACAATAGATTTGGCCAAAAAAATAGCAAGATCACTTTGAGGATTTAAAATGTAATTTATAAACTATTCTACCAAAAAAATGGACTAATTTTACAGTGCTCAAGAGACTAATAGAGTAGTGTTTTGGGAAGGAAAGGTGAGGATTCTTTAAATTGGCAGGAGGACAAATTTACCAGCCAAATATGCTTTCATGATTGCTACGAAACTGTTTCTGACACTTCATTTATCTCAACTACATTGTGGCCCAGCAGTTTTTAGATTGGCAACTTCCAAGGATAACCTCGTTGAAGATTCAAAATAAATTGCAAGGCAGTTTCTAGGTTGCTATTCATTACATTATAATGCTACAAATGTCATGCTTCGTGTCTGTTTTGTCAATTTATTTAGGTAGGAATTTATAGTAAGTAGAATATTGTTGATTGTTCATAACATTTAGTAAAAGGATTATTACTGTCTCTTAAACACAGCTCCTGATGCCAAATTTGGAATTTGTGATTGTTTTAGTATGAAGATGAAAGGGAAAGAAGTTACTAGTATTATTAAACATAATTTCAAAAGTCTTATTCTCATTAATAACATTATTGAATTAGACTAATCCTATCATTTAGTTCATAAATATTAACAAAATATTATTCATATAATAAAAGCAACAATAATTGTAGTAACAATATTTATTAAGCACTTCTGCCAGTATGCACACTATATAGACATTATTTTAGTTAATCCCCAAAGCAATTCTAGTAGCCATAGTTACTGTTAGTTTTCCCACTTTACAGATGAGAAAACTGAAGTTACACCAGTAGATGTGGGGTGGGGTGTTTCTGAGACTGGAACCTATGTTAGAAATCAATTAAGGAATATATAAAAACAGTAAAAATCATTTATCCTTTTCTCAGTGGACTTACAAACAAATGGGAAAGAGAAATTCAAATGGGAAAAAGAACAATGAGAAATTTGAAACAATATATAATTAAATACGAAATTTAAGTATGGCTGGAACTCAAAAGAGAGGTCAATAGAATAGTCAGCAGAAAATGCTTTATGGATGAGGTGAATCTTGAATATGTCATTTCTGTATATAGAAGAGAGGGTAGAAGATAAGAGATAAGGGCAAAGAAAACTATCATTTATGGTAGAAGGCAGGAATATTGCATTTGAGACCAATCCAACTGGAGCATTGAGTTTATAGACACTAGTCATATGAGGCATACAATTTCCTAATTATCTGATAAATAGGAATAAAATATTTTTTCAAAGATTAGAAATCTTTAAATAGTGTCTAGTGTATTGTAAATGTTCATAAAAGTATTTTGCTAGAATGTGCCATATATATAATAAAACTTTATTTATAAATGCATGAATCGAAGAAAATTAAAATATTTAGTGGATTAATATTTTCTATTAGGTTTTATTCCCAAAGAGAGTTAATTAACATTATTTAATTACTTATTACTTTTAAAATTTAATACTCTATTGGAAAGGAAGGTTTAAACATCCTTCTGTCAACAAGAGTTTTTTTTTGTGTGCATTTTTTAAATATATTGTCAGTAGTCTCTAAAATTGGCATGGCCTGAGGTTTTAGAGGTAACTCCCTCTAGTTAAGAGTCCCCCAAAATAGAAATACTATATGTCTGTCTTTTTCACTGCCGTGTTCATAGAACCTAAAACAGCACACATCACATGGTAGGTTCTCATTAATTATCTGTTGAATGAATGAATGAATGTATCTGTAGAGATTATGAGTGACATCACAGTTTTTAATAGGAGGCTGTTTAAGCATTTGTCAAGTGTTAATCATTGGCAAATATTACATCATTTTATTTAACTAGGAATGAAAGAATAATGAGAGTTCATGTTTACCTACTCTTCCATAGTGATTCAATATTATGGACAAAAATTTTCAAATTTCCTCCCTTTCAGCAGTCCAAGTTTTCATTGTATTACCTTCAACAAAGAATAAAGGCATTAGACAATTTTCAGGCTTGCTGAGTTATTTCACCCAAATTCACCATTTATTAGCCATATGCTCTTGGGTAGTGTGGTAGTTTTAGGCTGTTATGTACCCCAGAAAAACATCTTCTTAAATCTAATCCATTCCCGTGGGTGTGAACCCGTTGTAAGTAAGATCTCTTGATGAGGTTAGTTCAGTTAAGGTGTGGACCATCCCAATCAGGATGGGTCTTAATCCTGTTTCTGGAGTCCTTTATAAGTGGAGTGAAATTCAGAGAGAGTGAGAAAAAGCCACAGGAAGCAAGAAACTGAACTCGGAAGAAAAGGGAGAGACCAGAGATACCAGCATGTGCCTTACCATGTGACAGAGAAACCAATGATTGCTGCCACCCAACCCCAGAATGCCAGTCTTTGGGAAGAAAATGTTACCTTGTTGATGCATTGATTTGTACTTTCTTTTAGCCTTCAAATTACCATTGTTTAAGCCAACTCATTTCATGGTATTTTCTTGAGGAACCTAGAAAACTAAAACAGGTTAATTTATGTAAATCTCATTTGCTCTGTAATGGCATGAAAATAAAACCCTTTCTGCTTCCTGTACAATGAAGATGTTGTGAGTTCTAAGTTAGAAAACTATGAAAACTATTAACATTTTGTACAACTCTAATATTTAGAATGATTTCTTTAATATTAACAATGTTTCAGGCTAACTTGTACTGTTTTGATAACAACTTAATATTAAGCCAGTTATTACTATGGCATTAATTATGGAATGTAGGTAAATATCAATAAAGTAAGATTCATTTATTCATATGAAGCTCTGAAGAATCCTCAGGTAGGAAGAAGACTTGCATATTTGGGGAAGAATTTAGGTCAGTGTGGTCAGTTCTTAGTGAATGAGAAGGGATATAATACTGGAGAGGTAGGCAAGTCTAAAACTTTTAGACCCTTTTAGGGCATGGTAAGTAGTTTGCATTTTTTGAAGTGTAAAATATGTTTATGGCTATTTGCAAATACAATGCTCTTCAACCGAGAATGAAATCTTACCCTATTTTGTAAATGAAAGAGAAGTAAAAATAGAGATTTTAAGTTTCATGTACATACAACTGGATTATGAGAAATTAGTTATGTATATATTTTTGGTGGCATACTGAACATTTTTTAGGCAAAGAAAAACCTTTAATTACTCCCTATTATTATTGAATACAGGGCCTTATATAAATTTATTTCTATTCTTGTCATCTTTTAAAATCTACTCTGAATTTCCTCAGGCCATTGATTATATTTTACTTAACCCAGGGCAGAACAGGAATTTTTTTTAGTTAAAATTTTTTTTTCAAGGTATTCTTATTATTCTTATGGTTATGCACAACAGTCTCTTGCCCCTTCTCTTCCCATTCATAGCCCAGTAATCCCAAGGAAACTACTATTATTTCTTTAAGTGATTGTCTTAGAGTTAGTACCAGAACTCTAAAAAACATGATTTTACTACAATGTTTGGGTTTGACAATTTGAGATATTTTGTTCTATTTGCTTCTCTGATGGGTAATAATTTCACTGGCTTAATATACTGACTCTGTGTTCATCTTCTTAATATGTTTAATCATTTAAAAAAATTCCTTTTTTAGTACCATTTTAACTTAAAGCAATAAATTAACTTCATTTCTTGTTTCATCATTTATAAACTTTTTTTTTTTGAATCTTTACTTTGTAAAGGATGCTATTGCTGCCCACTGGATATTTTTAAAAGTTGGCTAGAAAAACTTTGTTTGAATGGAGTATAAAATATCATGATTGCTTTTCTTCTCTATGGCAGTTATTTACTGGCCCGGGTCTTCCAAATCTTAAGGACAATGACTTCTGAACTTTATATGATCTATAATTCATGTCTGTGTGGTAGCTATAGTTGGCTTTATGGACTTTGTCTGGCTCTCTATACTTTCAGGTTAATAAGTTGTTTAAATATCTAGGTTTTTTACCTAGTGGGAGTTGGTCAGTTAAATTATGTTGGTATTTTATCTGGCATAGTTCCACATATAATAAGGTAATTTTGAAAATATCTTTTTGGGGTATTTATCAGTACTTATTCAAATTGATCTAATTTGTTTAATGACAGACTAAAGGGCTAGTTGAATAAGGAAACTCAAGTAGTTAGAATATATTGTGATCCTCCAAGCTTTTCTTTGTTTTCTGAAAATAAATTGATATGTTGGGAAATTCCTAATCTCTTTCTTTGAGTTTTTACATAGTTATGGGACATTATAAGGTGTATAAGGCGTTTTGTCCTTATGCTCTGTAGCCCTTGAGACAGTCAGTGTTGGTTTGGAACCTGGAAGTGATGGAGCAAACTTAACAAGGTCTCCACAATCACACCTTCTAAGTGGACTATGAATTTTAGCATTTACTGTTTAAGAATTCTTAAATCTCTCTTGTATACCATGTAATGATTAAGTGTTCTAAATTCTTAGTAAAATATTGGCAACTGGAGTTGGAAAGAAATATAGTAAGTGGCATCCCATTCATTGTATCACAGTAGAGTAGTGTGAGACTAAAATAATTTAACAGTTGGAATATTGATTAGAAACCAGGATAATGAAATATAGTAGGGGGCAAACATAAAGCATTATGGTTAGAAAGGGAAAATAGCATAAATTCCAGAGGATGAATAAATGACTTCATTTAAGTTTGAAAAATTCCTCAGTAGTAAAGGAATAATAAGATTAGCATGAGTTAACAATGTAGTGTTGTGGTTAAAGCAAACACAATACTAGGTCACAAAAATAGGAATCGAGAATGTATGAACCCTGAGATTATTTTTCCCATTGTACTTGCCAAGGTCAGACCCTCACGAGAGCATTGTTTTTGGTTCTGAGCGCCACCACTAAAGAAGAGCATGGAGGACTTGGAGAAGGTTCAGAGGAGGACCACAGAGATGATTAAAGGGTTGAAAATGAAGCCTACAATAAAAATTTAAAGTACCAGGGTTTATTATTCCAAGGAAGAGAAGACTTAGAGGTATTTAACTTATGCATAAAGGATGAAGACCAGATGTTCTCAGTCTTCACTGAAGGCCAAACGAAAGGAGTCAAATTAACCTGCAGTATGAAGATTTTCAGTTAGATATGAGGAAAATTTTACACATAGAATGATAGAATAAGTGGCTAAAAGACATTGTGAAATCTTTTATAACACTTTAGATCCTTACAGATAACATGGAATTGCCCAAAGGATTTCGAGCCATTTGTCATTCTAGAATTAAATAAACCTGCATGTTTTGCAGCCTTTCTCCTGCTGGGGACAATTAACAATTGATCTGGAAATTCTAACTTATGATCAGTCCTTATAGTAATGTGTCTGATTGACTTGATAGAGGTATTTTGATTTTACAAAGCAATTCTGTTTATTATCCAGTATAGTATAATCCTCCATGAAATCAGAAGAATGGTCAATATGACCTCTCAAAGACTCTAAAATTTTACTTTCTTTTAATTAAACCACATTTTAGAAGACAAATGACAGCTGTTATCAGTTGGTTTGATGGTAAATTTCAATTAAAAATATGATTATGTTGAATTTTAAATTTTAACTTTTATACACATATTTGCAAATGTAAAACAATGTTGAAGTCTGCAGTGGTGTTTTTCTAATAG
The DNA here is from genome assembly GCA_004026745.1 of Myrmecophaga tridactyla. NCBI lineage: Eukaryota > Metazoa > Chordata > Mammalia > Pilosa > Myrmecophagidae > Myrmecophaga > Myrmecophaga tridactyla. The sequence goes on from PVIY010005850.1 coordinate 56,306, forward strand.
TCCTTTCCTGTGCATTATTTAATGAAGTGGGGCTTTCAGAATCAATGTTGTTGCAACTGTTTGCCTGACCATAAATACAAATTATTTATCTTTGCACATCAACTGGCAAAGTACTGCCTAACAGAACTAGACTGTTTGTGGGTAGTAGATTTAGTAGACATGTATACCAACAACAGAAAAATTATCCCTATTGAGCTATGTTTAACATGTATATTATGATTTTCCTTTCTTGATTTAAATAACTTCTTTGGTTTTGAGGTTTTTGTGGAAGAAGACAAAATAAGCTGTGCACTTTATTTTAAGGCAAAGAGCTGCTGTGGTCTACCGTCTTCTGTAAAACCAAAAAGAAGCTGTAGTAAAAATTTAGAACGAAAAATGTTTTAGATGTAGTAAGGAATACAGAGTTATTTGTATAAAAATGTCCATATATTATAAATAATAGAAAAATGGATTGATCAATTTTACATTGTTTATAAAGTACTCCCTTATATACTAATGTCAAATATAATGTTTTTGTTATGCTAGAGGAAGTTGCATTTTAATAGGAGGGTAGTTTGTTTTTAATCAATATATTGTATCCATTTTTATTCTAGGTACTCTAATGACTGTAAATATTTAAAATTAAAAATGCTTAGTGTGTTTGTTTGTATAGCATAGGGTAGTACTAGGATTGTTGAATTTACCCCTGAAGAAAGCAATATATCTCTCAGGATGGCATTTATTAACTTGGTAAATTTAGGGTACTCTAAAACCTGGCCTTTAACCTTAGAGACTTAAAAATCTGATTCTTTTCAGTTAATTTCAGTGTTAATCCATTTTTAGAGATAGGCAGACTCATCGTCCTGGTTTGAAAGGATGTATGTGCCCTAGAAAAGCCATGTTTTAATCTAAATCCCATTTCGCAAAGCCAGAATAATCCCTATTCAATACTGTATATTTGAATCTGTAATTAGATCATCTCCCTGGAGTTGTGATTTAATCAAGAGTGGTTGTTAAGATGGATTAGGTGAGGATGTGTCTCCACCCATTTGGGTGGGTCTTGATTTTCTGGAGTCCTATAAAAGGAAACATTTTGGAGAAAGGGAGATTTCTGAGAGAGCAGAGAATGAAATAGCCACAAGAAGCAGAGAATCTACCAGCCAGCAACCTCTGGAGACGAAGAAGGAAAACGCCTCCCGGGAAGCTTCATGAAAAAGGAAGCCAGAAGAGAAAGCTAACAGATGATGCCTTGCTTGCTGTGCACCTTTCCAGATGAGAGAGAAACTCTGTGTTCTCCATGTGCCCTTCCACTTGAGAGAGAAACCCTGAACTTCATCGGCCTCCTTGAACCAAGGTATCTTTCCCTGGATGCCTTAGATTGGACATTTTTATAGACTTGCTTTAACTGAGACCTTTTCTCAGCCTTAGAACTGTAAACTAGCAACCTACTAAATTCCCCTTTTAAAAAGCCATTTCTGGTATATTGCATTCCTGGTAGCTAGCAAACTAGAACACTCATAGTAGAACAAAGTCTTGAAATTGATCTTGTAGAAAACAAAAATGCGAACTCATTAATTTATAATGAATAGTGTAACTGAAATTGGTTGGGAATATACAAATTTGCACAATCAGCACTTTTCTTCATGGTATTTAACCACTTGAAAATCTTAATTATAATCTGAAGATATTTAATAATTTTACAGTGAGAAATGTACACATCCCAGAAATTAGAAACCCATAAAACCCTCATAGTCTTTTTGTACTTTTTTGTTTTTGATTTTTCTTATTTCCTTCCTTTTTTAGGGGTGAGTGCATGGGTGGGTAGATTTTACTGAATCTTTCAATACCAATGACAATATTTGGAAGGAAGATGAGGTTTATATAAGCAGCTCCAATATAAATTAATAATGTGAAACGCATGAATGCTGTAATAGTTGAAGAATGTATAGGTCACATCAGCCTTCATGAAGGATGAGATAGGTGGACTGAACTAAAAGAATGTGTAGCATTTCATAGTAGAAATGGGAGGAGGGTAGTGTGTGAACCAGGTATGGAAGCTGGAGAGAGCAGAACCTTTTTAGAGAGTGGACAGTATATGATCAAATTTTGCTAGAGCAGAAGACATATGTAAATAAAAGTAGAAGATATTTCTACTGTGGAGACTTTTACACTGGAAAATTGCAACTAAATTTCAAACTAAGGTATTTAGACTTTAGTAGGCAATTGAGGTTTTTTTCCATTCTTATTTTAATACAGAAGAGCAGATTTTATTTTAAAATAAACAGTATAATCCTATTACATTTAAATTTTCATACTGAAAATACTAAACAGTTGAATCTATCATTCTTTAATATTAACACAGTTTCATATAAGAATCAAAAAGATTAAAATATATGATATAAAATGATATAAAAAACCAGCATTGGATGCTGTTCTAGTTTGTAAGCTGTTGGAATGCAATATACCAGAAACAGAATGGCTTTTAATGGGGAATTTAATAAGTTGCAAGTTTACAGTTCTAAGCCAAGAAAATGTCCCAATTAAAACAAGTCTATAGAAGTGTCCTATCTAAGGCATCCAGGGAAAGATACCTTCAGTTCAAAAAGACTGATGGCGTTCAACATTTCTCTCTCAGCTGGAGTGGCACATGGCGAACATGGCAGTGTCTGCTGGCTTTCTCATGGCTCTACGAAAAGGTCTCCAAAATGTTTCCTCTTTTAAAGTATTAATGGGTGTAGTCACAACTCCATGGAAGCTATCTGATCAAAAGTTAACACCCACAATTGAATGGGTCACATCTCCATGGGAACAATCAAAATGCTCCCACCCCGCAATATTGAATGAAGATTAAAGGACATGGCTTTTCTGGGGTCCACCACAGATTCAAACCAGCACAGGTGCTACAGTGTGCCTTGAAATAGGTTTCGTTAAACAATATAGTTTATATTGCTAGAATAGGGAAGTTAAGGGAACCCTGTTATTTCTAATATTTCTGCAACTGTCACTATTTTCTTAATAGTTTAAAATCTAATTGTGGAACCTGAAACCTTCCAGTCCTAAACAACATTTACTGCACTCAATGATAATCGTTTATGAATTAATTTAAAAACTTTAAATAGGCTGTATTTTTCATATACGACTCTCTATATGCAGTACATAGATGCATTTAACATCAAGCTTTTGAAATTTTGCAATCTGTGCTAGCAATATGTATGAACAATCAGAAATGTGCAATAAGAAAAAAAATTGAGTTTATAAACTAAGTGAACTTAGTGACAAAATTGCTTTTCATACTAAAATTTCTGTTTTATACAGGAAAGTATCAGGTGATTTTTTTAAAACTTTTTTATTGTGTAATATAACATATACACAAAGCAAAGAAAGAAAAAAGCAATAGTTTTCAAAGCACTCTTCGACAAGTAATTACAGGACAGATCCCAGAGTTTGTTATTGGCTGCCATAACATCCTCTTAGATTTTTCCTTCTAGCTGCTCCAGAATGTAGGAAACTAGAAGGAATAAATATTTATTTATCAACTATCAACTTTTTTTTTCTTTTTTGTGAAAAATAATATATATACAAAAAAGCAATAAATTTCAAAGCACAGCACAATTAGCTGAAGAAAAGATTTCAGAGTTTGCTATGGATTACAATTTCACAAATTTAGGCTTTTACTTCTAGCTGCTTGAAGATACTGGAGACTAAAAGAAGCATCAATTTAATGATTCAGCATCATATTTATTTGTTAAACCCTACCTTCTCTGTATAACTCCACCATCACGTTTGATCTTTCTATCCCTCTCTTAAGGGGTTTTTGGACTATGTCCATTTTAACTTTTTCATGTTAAAAGGGGCTGTCGATAATATGGGGTAGGGATATGGAACTAGCTGAGGTTCTGGAGAGGCTGGGCCCTATAGGTTTTAGGATGTATCTGGTCCAGGGATCCATCTGGAGGTTGTAGGTTTCTGGAAAGTTACTCTAGTGCATGGGACCCTTGTGGAATCTTATATACTTCCCTAATGTTGTTTAGGATTGGCTGGAATGGTTTTGGTTGGAATTTGGCAAGTTACGATAGGTAGCAATGTGTAACCGAAGCTTGCATAAGAGTGACCTCCAGAGTAATCTTTTGACTATATTTGAACTCTCTCAGCCACTGATACTTTATTAGTTACACTTCTTTTCCCCCTTTTGGTGAGGATGGAATTCTTCATCCCATGGTGCGAGGGGCAGACTCATCCCTGGGAGTCATCTCCCAAGCTGCCAGGGATACTTTCACCCCTGGATGTCATATCCCACATGGAGGGGAGGGCAATGATTTCACATGTGGAGTTGGGCTTAGAGAGACTGAGGCCACATCTGAGCAACAAGAGAGGTCCTCCAGAAGTAACTCTTAGGCATACCTAAAGGTAGTCTAAGCTTCTCTGCTACATACATAAGCTTCACAAGAGCAAGACTCAAGAGCAAAGCCTTGGCCCATTGAATTGGGTGTCCCTAATGTTTGACACAGTATCAGGGGATTCCCTGATGATAAAATTTAATAGTTCCATATTTTTTCTCCCATCCCTCACGGGACTTTGCCAATACTATTTGATTATCGGCTTAACATACTCTGGGATGTATCCAGGCATTAAGTTAAGCTATACAGGATTAAAGGCCCTCATTTTTATTCTGGGCTCCCTGTGTTGGGATTGTTTAAATGATCTATCCAGACAGGTTGAGTTAAATTATGTGCTACAGAAAATTTAGATTCCAGACAAAATAACCTTTCTTCCTCTGGTTTCAAAGAGTAGGTGAGGTTCTAAAATACACTGTCTTCCTTACCCCTGTGGCAACTGAGTATTTGAATGGGAGAATGACATGAGCAGAACTATGCTTTAAGAATAGTAAGCTATGTATAAAATAGATCTGGATAAACATGTTTGAATTCTTCCCAGCAAGAGGTAATTAAAGTTGTAAATAGAGTTGGAGCTTAAGGGATTAGTACATCTACCCTGAGAAAAGATTGTCCAGTGCATGATGATTGACTCGATGTGAAAGAAGAAAGGAAAGGAAGAAAACAAAAATCGTTCCAAAATGAGCAAAGTTTAGTCCAATAAATTGGACTCCATTAGTGTAAAATAATGAAAACTTCTTGTAATGCCCAATAAAACCTTTGCCGATTTTTAAAAAGCTTCTAAACTCCTCTAAATGGGGATTGTTATAGTCTTGTCTGTGTTTATTCTTGGCAAACAAGTTAAGCTCTCAGTAAATATTTGTTGAAAAGAAATAGTAAAAATTTTGCTTCAATAATATGAAAGAATATTTTAGTACATAAATTTTTACATGAATTAAACTTATTCTATTATTTATTTAACAACGTAGCACTATGTTAAATGTACCTTTAAAAAATTTTGCTTCCTTAAGAGACACATAAATTCATTCTCTACCTGTGTTTTTATACCTTAAAATTGCTTTATTCTTATTAGGTACTAGCAGTGATATTGGCAGATGTCCTTGTGGATATATAAATTGATACAGCTTTTCTGGGGAGTTTTACTAATCACTTACTCTGTGCCAGGGATTATCCTATATGCTAGGATATGGTGAGCAAAACATAACAGTTCCTAATCTCAAAGAATTTTTAGTCTAGTAGGAAAGATATCTTCATAAAATTACCAGTTTGATGAGAACTATGAAGGAAATGTTTAGGGAGCTCAGAGAATAATTATTAGGGGAACCTCATCTTGTTATGGAAGTCTTTTTTTTGAGAAAGTCCACTGACTAGGGATCTGAAAAATTAATAGGAGTAATGTAGCAAGGAGAGTGGAGATGGATAGAAAAGAGTTCCAGACAGAAGGAATAGAAAGATCAAATGGAAGGTAACTTGGCATGTTTAGGAAATGAAAAGAAGGAAAATATGACTTGAGTTTGGAAAGCGAGGGAGACAGAGGCTATAGAAAAGGGCAGGTGTTCAGATCATGACAATATGAATGAAAAACCTTAAATTTGTTTTATTTTTAGGTTTTATAGTGGAAAAAATATCAGATAAATATACAAAGATGTAATCATGATTTGCAGTTAATTTTTTTTGAGTCTCCTGGTGCCTGTGACAACTAGGTCAGATATGCTGTTAATTTTATAAAAGTGACAACTTGGGAATTATTTTTTAAGTTTTTTAACAAAAGGGAATTGTTTAAATAAGTTTTGACAGATCCATACAATGAAATATCATAAAGCCATTAAAATATGTAGATAGAAAGATTTTAAATATATATTGGTAATTAAAATGCAGTATGCAAAAATATAATATTCTATTTTTGTAAAAGTATAAATATACAATACTTTGTTCATTGTAAACAAACATTATGTCATAATTTAGTGATGAAAACAAAGGGAAAGTTATTTCGTTAACATGTGAAGAGTTGGAATAGTAATTAGGAAAGGCTCAGAGGTCAAATGTGATAATCTGTTGAATTGAAGTTATTGGTTATTGCAAAGGAGTGAAAGTCTTATGTTGGTTGACTTTTATAGCTTAGAAATGAAAATCTCAATTTTGTCAGCTAGATCAGTAAAATAATCTGGGAACAATTTTGCAAATATAAAAGGCATATCTGGCCAACTACCTCTAAAATCTGCAATAGAAACACTTTGCTAAAATGAATGGGAAACTCATTCTATATTATGATGTGAATAGCTACTGAGGAATAATAATAAATGTCTGCTCATCAGATAGTAAACATATGGCTGGTCTTAGACAGGTTTTAGACATTCAAACATATGAACAAGTAACTTTCTCAGATAATGAATGTCATTTAGATAAAGGTATATGAATATTATCAAAGATTTAACTTGTGAAATGAACTACACAAAATTAAACAAATTATTTATTTATGATAGTCTTATAATCCTTTTCATTTATCACAAAGAGAAATATGCATTCTTGCCTAAATTGTGTTAAATTAACTTTTTCTTTCCATTACTTTAGTACAATTATTTTTACAACTGAAGTCAGTTTTATAAAGCTGCTGCTTTGGTACATTTCAAGAAAGCAGAAAAGAGCTGCCACTATCATTTGGCTTTCACTGCCACATTAGATATCTAAATGAGACAATACATAGGCCTTTCTGTTTGGAAGTTTAGCACTATGACTCAGTGTTGACAAATGAGACATTACATTTTCAATTCATTCCACTTTCCAAACTGAACCATTAATTTCTCTTACTAAGAATGGAATGTAGCTCTTTGAAAGGTTTAGAAATCCACCCAGATATTTTGTCATTGTAAGGTAGTGCTATATTTTGCAGACCATGAAATGATCTGTGACCATATATGTTTTTGTTAGTTTCTTATAGTAGCCATGCTTAACCAAAAGTGATTAGATTAAAGAGTTGAAAGTATCCACAGCAGAAAAGTATAGCAATGTTATAGTCATTCACTTTCCTCGCTGGTTTTGATCTTGCTGAAGTTGTCCAACCCTTTTAGGATTTAGGGTAAGGGAACAACAACATTTGCATGCATCTACTCATCCAAAAGTGGAATCCTGATTTGTTTTAGGTACTGAGCTTTATATAGGATCATGTTCCTTAGTTCTTTTCATCTCCCATCATATCTTCATTATCCTTCTATGAAAAGTAAACAAAAAGAAAAGGTACCACAGTGATAATGTGCTGTTTTTCTATTTAAACTGCCCAGCTCAGAATCCAGGGAAACTTTCTTAATCATATTTCAGCTTTTCCATCATTTCTTGGGATTTCAGTGTAATTTTTTTTTTTTTTTTTTAACGTGGGCAGGCATTGGGAAATGAACCCGGGTCTCGGAGAACTCTGCTTGCTGAGCCACTGTGACCCACCCTGCAGTGTAATTCTCAGCCTATGCTGCAGTTTAGACCAAAGACCTAAATTTAGGGATTCCTGACACATCTGGATTAGTCAAGATTTAGTAGTGTAAAGGATACTGATAATTAACTTCTCTCTTCTTCTTTCTCTCCTTTATTCAATTCCTACTGCAACAAGAAAAGTCCTAAAAGCACACTGAATATATATTTGATATAAAGCAATATTCCTTGCATTATTTTTCTTTTCAATTTTTCTTGATATGGCTCAGGTTTGAAGGAAAAAAAAGACAAAAACATGGTGTGGCAGGAAAATGGAATGAATGTGATGCAAGGTAGAAAAGGAAAAGGTCAGGAGAAAGAATGCGGAATAGTTTGAAGTTTTGAGGTTTACCATGAGGTATTACCATGGCTTAAAGTTGAAAATTTATGCTCGAAATTAAGATGTGTGAGAGTTCAAAGAGGTGAAATAAGTTGTTTCATACTTGATCTAATTTAAGAAACCATGGTTTAATTGTAATGCTACTTGAATTAGATGACTTCTCAAGATTCCTTTCTTGTCTAGAAAAATTGGATTGAAAGCAAAGGAAATAATTATAAGAAAGCAAAGAACTGGGAAGTCTTACATGGAGAAAAAGGAAAAATGGTAATGAGAAAGTAGATGAAATCAGAAGAGGAAGAAAAACTAAAAAGAAATAAACAGGGTAAAATGCGAATGAATAGTAAGTTTATAACATGTGGAAATAAATAAATGAAAGCAATTTTCAAATTGTTAATATCTCAGATAATTACCGTAGGTTCCAGTGTCAACTTGGCCAGGTGATGATGCCCAGTTGTCTGGTCAGGCAAGCACTGGCTTAATCGTTGCCGCAAGGAGATTTTGTGGCTTGTTGATAAACTGGAAGGCTGGTTTGTTCGATCATTAGTCAGTTGATTGCAATGCAGCTGTGGTTGATTACATCTATGATCAACTAAGGGTGTATCTCCCACAAACGATGTAATCCAATAGGTTGGATTGATTCAATCAGTTGAAGACTTTTAAGAAAGAAGAGAGAATTTTCACTATTTCTTCAGCCAGCCAGCATCTCCTGTTGAGTTCATCAAGACCCTTCATCGTAATTGCCAGCTTCGCAGCCTGCCCTACGTATTTTGGACTCTTACATTTCCATGGTTACATGAAACACCTTTATAAATCTCACATTTACAGATTTCCCACTGATTCTGTTTGTCTCGAGAAGACTTATTAATACCCTTATCTTGCACTTATATTGAAAATTTTGTTATGTGTAAGCAGCACCATATTGAGCAAGCACACCCAATCAAAGTATGGACAAAATGCTTGTATTCATCAGTTTTAAAATGAATTGAAAGTTTCTTTCAATAGAAACTTTAGATTTTGTTATATATCATTCTTAATTTAAGATATAAATATAACTTGATTTTGTATTATGTACTTCATAGATAAGACTGTATTTAATCCATGCCTGAAACCTTCCTTTTTCTCATAGTCTGTTTCTACTATTCAATGGTACAAATTCAAGAAAGACAATTTTAATAATAGCCTAAAGAAGGTAAATTTATAGATATAGGTGTCGTGGTGGACAAAGCTACGTAAATACGATTTTTCTCATTATCCTTATAATTTCTTCCCTTATCAATCAGGAATTTTTATTGTCACAAACCAATCTTAGCTAATATTGTCAGGCAGACTCTCAGGGGTGGGTGGGTGAAGTTTGCTACTAGTTATAGGAAGGGACATCTTGGACCAAATTCCATTACACATACATTTATTAAACAGACATAAATTGGCAGAGGGCACAAAAAATATTGTGTAATCTTGATGACATCCTGATTCTCTATTATGTAGAGAAAATGCATGAAAATGAACTCCATATGCTATGAAAGTATCCTAGGGACAATTCTGTTACCCTTATATTTGCCATTGGGCACCATAATTCTCCAAACCAATAGGTGGACACATAGGACCAAATCTCAATGCTTTACATACAAAACTTGCTGATTTTTTTCTATGTTCATGCAATGTGAGGAGTGCTATCTTGAACACCACTAATTTATTTCTTCAATGAAATATATTTTAAATCTTCATTGATCATCATACTAATTATCAATTCTCTCTTGTGTTAGTTATTAGAGACATATGTAATTGAAACGCTACTAGAGTGTGGCCTTTCTGATTAAATGTGAAAAGTATATAATAGAGTAAAATCATTACATTCTCCTTATTCTCTCCTCAGCTCCTTTAGAGATAGCCACCATTATCCTCCTGGGTTTATATCTCTATACACATTCACATAAATACACTTTTTGTTTTAAACAAAAACTTTTTCCTACTGTGCAAACTATTTTCCAAGTTGTCTTTGCCTATAGGAAAAGACAAATCTTAATTCCTTGGTCTCGCATTCAAGGTGCTTAATGATCTATCCCTTCCATCACTCCCCAATTCTGTAGATACATCTCTAATATTTTATTTTATACATTCAATGTTTCAACCTCTCTGAACTTCTTATAGTTTCCTAGATATGCCATATCCTTTTCAGATCATTATATTGGCTGTATTGAGTGTAACATCACGCTAACCATCTTTACATGTTGTATCTTTTAATCTTCTTTCCACGTTACCTTGTAATTTCTTTTGTGTCTGTTTCCAGAATAGACCACAACTAACTTTCTTATCCATCTTTAGATTCTTAGTATATGGTACTATACCTGGGTGTATAATGGGTGCTTAGAAGGTTCATGCATAAATAAATGAATGAATGTAAAAATGTTGCTTTTCAGTACTTGATATTAAAGACAATGCATAGACAATAATTGCTTCCATAAAGATAAAATAGAGAATGATATAGTGTGAATATGTATTGCAAAAACCATAAGGAAATTGCAAGTCTTTTTCTTACAGAATATGTTATTGAGAAAGAGTATTGGGGAAAGCTCAAGAAAACATTCTGTGAGTCTATTCTGTGGATAGAATTATTTTAGTCTAAAATGCTTTACCTTGTATTATCGGTTGATGGCTTTAGCCTTTATACAGTTATTTAGGGCAGTTGTGGCAGAATGAATAACATTTATTATGAGGGTACCATAAAAGATGTAGTCAAAACGAGAATAGTATAGTGAGAGGACATGAGAAGGATCTAATATGAGTTGGAAATACAAATTACAGTTGTCTATGGTCTTCAGAATTTTTGTATTTGTTTTTTTTCCTACTAAAAATTTTTGGAAAATGATGTGCTACGTTGCATATTTTTTCAATTGATAGTTAAAATATTATTTATCATATATTTAAGTAGTTCCAGAGACTGTAGTTAGCAACATATTATATATTGTATATATGTGTTAAAGAAATTTGTCAAACTTCAAAGCTGGGTATTTAGCTCTTTCAGTCATGAAGAAGATTTACCATACTATTCAGTTGGCTAAATCAGCCCTAATTGTCAATTTACTTAGCTAAGTATAACTTATTGTTTGTCAATGAAAAAGTCTGACTCATGTTTAAGATCGAATGAACATGTTAATACCATCATCTCACTTTGAATTTTAATTGTGAGATAGACATATATAGTGAAGAAAGACTGACAGAAATGGCACAGAGCCTTGCCAAGATGAAATAGGCACCTTTTTTTCAATTTTTCTTTCTTTACTCTTAAGGGATTATCCCCTAGGAACAATGCATTCTTGAATTATTTCTTTGCAGTATGCTTTGGAGACTTTTACACTGTGGGGCAGTATGCTATAAGGTTTGTGATGGGTGAAAGGCTTTCTTTTTTTGTAAAGGAGGAAGAGCGAGATTAGGAAAGAGGAAAGAGGAAAGGAAAATGATGGACTTTTAGATGCATTCTTAGGCAAATCACTGTTAAGAAATTATATATATGGAGTTGAGAACCTGGAAATAGATTCCCTTTAAACATCTGTGTCTGCATTATCTATGAAAAGTTTTTGCTTATCTTGATTATTGTTGGTATGAGTTGTTTCTGTGTTATGCCATGGACATAATGTACTATGATCACAAGATAAATTGATTGTGTCATGTTGGCCACAAGCATGTATTTAATCAGAATACACTTTTTGGTGCTTTGGTGAGTACAGCTGTATTCTCTTTATACAGCTGTATTCTCTTTATACCTTACTTTTGAGATTGTTTTAAACACTGCAGTCCTGTAGCTTATCTATCCCAAGAGAAGAAAGAGAAGGGATGAGTACATGAATGGTTACAAAAGATGGTTATATAAGAGGGGAAGAAAATCCCTGTCCTGAAATATAAAGTGAACAGGATGAAGAGTTTAAAATTCTAAAACTGGCAGAGAGAATTTAATGAATTCAACAACATAGCAGTGTGGCTGGTTGTAATATTTGTTTCTTGAAAATACATTTGGTCAGTTGATTGATGAATAAGAGTGGAATTAATTATTCACTTTCCCCCCTGGTAATATTGACTAGGCATTATTTATATTCAAGAAAAGATAACTTTTACAACTTAGATTTTCCTGTAGTTTTTGTAATTTAATTTTTTTAATTAAAATATTTTTCTAACCTAAATCTAAAAGATTTCTAACATAAAACATAGTCAAATAAAAATACCTTTTCACTTGTTTTTTTATTCACATTTTACAAACTCTAAATTCTTTTGGTTTTAAAGATTAGTTCACAAATATATGAATGAGTCAATATTGGCTTATTTTATCATTACAAATGCAATGTATATAAAAGTATGTGGCATTACTTCATGGACTCTATCTTTTGTATCGTTAGAATAAGTCTGACCAACATTAGGAAAGTTTTCTATTGAACAATTTGTATATCTGTTTGTAAATACACTTAAAATATTTGCATTTCTAGGCAGGCTAATTGCTAGTACACAACTAGGGAAAATATGTGATAATTTTTTTCCCCATTGCTACATTATTCTAACTTAATTTTTTAAAACAAGAACTTGTGTTAGAGTTGAAGGAATTTCAAATGGTGCTGATAAGCTCAAAATTATAACATACTGTCTTTGGCAATAACAAGGAAAAATTCCAGTAGTTCCAATTAGAGTGGGAATAAAGAATCACTCATTTGCATTTTGTAGAAGCAGTAGCAATCTTCAGACAAGCTATTCTAGCTTCAAAATAGAATGGTAGATAGTTTTATGGAGCTTGTGATTACAAGAATCCATTTTAACCTTTCTTTCTTACTGGCAGGTGTCCCATTGGCTAGCAGCCAGAGGCTGTGAGTGTAGGGCAGCCAGTGTGTCCTCTAGAGTGCTGGAAGTGCCGACACTCCAGCTGGCTGTTCCTAATTGCACTGATTGTGGTCTGACGAGCAGAGCTCGAAGAAAGAAATCTAATGAATATACAAAAATAGTTTACAAATTTGATCAGATTACAAATTGCATCTCTTTTTTCCTCCTCCTTAGGTATGATATCTGCACTTATAAAAATAAGCCCTGTGGAACACTAGGTAAGTTGTTTTCACAACAAGATTATATTTTTTGTGTGCCTCCAAAATTATTTGTTTGTAAAAATATATCTGTAGCAGTCTAGAATTTATAAAGTCACATTTACAGATACTAATTTTTTATTGTTTGAAAATTAACCGCAAATGCAGTAGATCAAATTAATTATGCAACTAATTATTTTAAGGAACAGGTGCTTTTTTTCTTTAATAGATTCTTTAGTGTGACAGAGGCCTTTTACAGACTCAAAAGTTAGGCAACTAAGGGTGAATTCCCCAGTTTCTCTCTGCAAAGTCTCAATTTTTTTATCTATACAAAAATAATAATTATGAAAGTCTTCCTATGTTCCTCAAAAAAGGATTTCAGGGAGATCAAATTAAAGTAGAGGTGGGAGAAAAGGTGTTACCCAACTTTCTGGAAAGTTCAGTGAAACATCTCTTCAGAGATTAAAAATCCTCTTGATGTTTTACTTGCTTTCCTAGCTTCTCCCACCCGAATTCCTTGGGCTAAAGAGGGAATCCATTTAGCCAGTGCTGAGTAGGAAAGTTTGCTGGTAAAAAAGCATAGCTGCAGAAATCTCTTTGCTGAGAGAGCTCACTTCAAAAATATTTTCTTTTTAGCATTTTAGATTAACAGGACCAGCATAATCCAATAGAGAGGGCTCTGAATTGGAAACTAACAACTGCCTTTGGCAGTTTCAGTGTATCACCTTGTATAGCTTATTTGAGCTTATCTATAAAGTAGGAATAATTTGCCCATGTGCCACAGAGATGTTGTTAAAATCACATATGGCAGAAAATATAAGGCTGTTTTGTAAAGAAGGTACTATAAAAATAAACTGGTATTATTTTAAAGTGGAAATTATCTATACTATTTTACTCTTGTTTACTGTTCACATTCTCTAAGCATTTACTGAGTACAATAGATTTGGTAGATAGTAAGCCTCAAAACAGGAGCACATATAAGCTAGAGCTTACATTTTTTTAGTGGGAATATGCATGTATGCATATATTTTCTATACAGGTAAATGTATATATATATATATGCACACATACAATTCTGCTTTTTGTGGATAGATTTTTTTACATTGAGATATATATATATATGTCACAATCCTTCATTGTGACATTAGCAATATCACGGCCTTGTAATTTTGTTGTCATTACTATATAAGGAGATTTTAGATATTTCCTTACCCTTGCCCCCTTTTCTTTTTTCCAAATAATCTGTTTTAACTTGGATAGTTTACTATTTTTAGAATAAATGCATAATAATTGGGTACATGTCAATGAATTTCCAAGCTCAATATAAATTATTTTTCAAATTATAAACCATTGGAAATTGGTTTTTACACTCTGTTGACTTTCATATGTGGAAAATTATTGGTAGAACTGATAAAGTTACCACTTTTTGATTTGTTATTCTGGTAACTTTAATTTTTTTTATACTGATTCTTCCATATATTCTCTTGTTTAGTACCCTGATGACCATTTGTAGCATTGCTGAATAGATTGAAGGGTGCAAACTCTGGCCATCAAACTGAGAAAATCTAAATGACTCAAATAGTAATCAAACCCCTATTAACACAATCCCACATAAAAACTTTGACACCTTTGATTTTATAGGGATACAGAAAATGATGGGGGACTGTGAAAATACATTAGCATTTAAAGTACTCTTTCGTTTTGGCTAAGATTGGTTCTTTCTTAAATTCTTCTTTAAGTAGAGCTAACAATTATATATCAAACACCAGCGGTAATTCTATGATTGCAAATGTGCTTTGGGGAGTCATTGGAATTCTCAATAAAAATACTCACATGGCATATACCAAAGAAAAGCTAACCAGTGGACAATATATCTTGGGAAATATGAAAAATAACAATTTAACAATAATTATTCTTAGTAATTCTGTTTTTACTATATTTCATAAAGTCCAAAACACAAAAGATATTCACATAGTGTGGCTTCATTCTTCCTATCTGATGGACTGCATTGAATCCCAGTAGCTTAAAGTTAGATAATGAAAAATCTTTTACTGCATTTTTTTAAAATTCATTCTCTCCTTGGAGTTTGGTATGTCATTTATTAAATATTTCTGATTAAGAACAAAATTTAGGTCATCTTGCCCCAGCTGGCTTCTTTTTACTTCCTCTTTTCTGCATTTGAGTGAATGAAGGGGCAGCACATGGGGGTCAACAGTATTTACAACAACTCTGTGAGGCTGAAATCAATCCCTTCCCTACCCTCTGCTCTCCCACAAAATATAGTAGGAAAAGGAAACACTCCATTGGTAAATCTAACACTAATCTGATCTCTATTCCATTGTGGTTATGTTGGGAAATATAGAGAAAGACCATTTCTGGAGCTTTTCTTTAGTAAAAATTGAATAGCTTTTATTGTTCTGAATTAGCAAATACGGAAATTGTACTTAGCCCAGAACATTGCTTATTGCAGTTAATATTCACTAAATTGAATTGAAATCACTTTGGTAGGAAGGTGATTATTAATATTTGGATCAAGATAATACACAACTAACATAAAAAATCCTTTTCCTACTATTCTTTCAATTTCTTCTAAATAATTTCCAGTTTCTGTAAGTTAAGTACAATTTGTTGTCTGTTTCCTTATAAAGGATAACATTTTTTAATTGCACAAGAATTCTTTTTTTTCTAAGCATTTTTTTAAAAGTTCTGTACTAGTTTACAGAGGATCATATATTTTTAGAAGTAAATATTAAAGCGTCTACATACTAAGATTCCCAAGGGAAGAATACCTTGAGTAACAACATTTCGCTAGAATCAACGAATTAACACCATAGTCTTTGCTTTATTAGGAGAACTAATACATTGAAGAGGGATGGGAGAGAGGGGCTCTGCAGTGAATGTGTGAATGATTTCCCTCCCATTAAAATGCTTAAAGAAATTCTTGAATCACCAACAGAACTAAGTTTAGATTAAAAGAATGCAAAAGCCTCCCATCTTTAGCAGTTCTTTTTCTCTTTTGAATCATTCATTTTTGTTTTTATAAAAATGTCATTTAAAAAAACCATTGGGATTCCCTTTTTTGGGGGTAATGAGAAAGTTGCTTGTATATTTTTATGAACCCACTAAACTTAAACAGATCTCTTTAGAAAAATAATGTGGATATATTTTGCTTTCTGCAGCCTAAAGAATGTTAAAATAGAAATGCTTTCTTGAATTCCCTCTTCTGGCTCAAGTTACTAGGTGGTCCCAAGTTACCAGAAGTAAAATTTATAAATCTAACCCCTAGTCTAGACATTTTCCAGCACTGACTGCAGTTCAAAAAATATTAATGTCTAGCCGGCAAAGTGAAATTCCCCCCAGTGATTTTGCAAATGACTAGAAAGTTAACCTTTTGCCAACTGCTCCTTCTGTGCATGGAGGTTATTAAAAAGAATCCAGGCATTTATAAGTACGGGTTTTTAAAGACTGAAACACCTTGGCTTGACCCTTTGTGTCTCCTTCTGTTTATTCAGGCTTGGCCTCTGTGGCTGGAATGTGTGAGCCTGAAAGGAGCTGCAGCATAAATGAAGACATTGGCCTGGGTTCAGCTTTTACCATCGCACATGAGATTGGTCACAAGTGAGTGAGTTTAAGAAAATCAAAATAAATTTTAGAACTCTACTCTTTTGAACAACTAGTAACTACTGTGTGGGGTGCCTGTGTTCAACCATATTTCAAAGGAGAATGCTATCCTGTACATGGCAGCATTTTGGGTATTAAGGTAAATTATACTAAGAATTAGAAACTTGTTAAATAATCTTTTTGATTCAGTGATTAGTATCATCAGTGGTGAATGTACCACACTTAAGTTTTGTTATATAAATTTGAAATGGTTTGCTTTAGCATGGTCTCCATACTTAATTTCTAATGAAGTCAGTTGTTTAAAATATCTTTTTTTTTCTCAAGCAACACTACTACATATTTCTAAATCATCATTGACACCACTAACATAAAATGTACTTTGGCTTTTCACTCCAATGCAGCTTTGAACATACCTTTTCCAGGCATAAAGTCTTTGCAACCATTGCTATGTAATTTGTATTTTCAAGTGCACATGAATATCACTGAAAACAAGCAAACAAACAACAACTGATGTTAACAAGTGTAGTGAGATATCATCTTCACTTCTTTTTAGGAGAAACGAGTTTTGTCTTAGTTTTAAATAAATCTATGCCAATGGAAATCCATCCTATGATGTTTTTTCCCACTCCTGAATCAGAATAGAAATCTTTCTTTATTTCAAACACTAGGTAACAGTAAATGTAAAACCCTGTACATGTGGAGGTAGAGAGATTGAAAAATTGTTTCCCTGTTTCAAACATTTGTATTCCTAAAACTGAAAGCTGACTTGTCTTTAGTCAATTTTGAAAGTGATTATGATATTCTTATAAAGGTAAAAACTAAACAAATCAACCTCCAGTTCACTAACAGGTTAAGTTCTTTATCAGGAAGCCCCTTTCCACTAAAATAGAAACTATTAACGTTTAGCAAATGGTATGTTATATCTGGCTAATTTGAAAATGAGAGAGAACAGAAAAAGAATACTTTGAGCCTTCTTAGCTAAAACAAGCAGCCTGTTTGCAAGAACCCTGACATTTCAGTGATTTAATTTGATTAAGTTTTACAAAATGGATGGAGGGAAAAAGAACAAATGGAAATGAATGTTTGTTATGTACCCACCTCAGAGGTAATCTCTGAGATTAATATGTGTTTTTTTTCTAATTGCAAAGTAAAATTAGGTTAGTCTGTTGCATTATCTTAAAAATTACAATTCAAAGTTCATGAAATTGGTACCAATTTATATGTAAATTCAAGTAACCACCAAATTTTAAATTCGATTTGATTCAGACACAGGAAAAATCAGTATTACACTTTAATGAGTTTTGAAAAATATTGGTATTCTAGTTTCCATTGTATTAAACAGCAACAGAACAAAGGGAAAAAGCTTTCTTAACCAGGCAGTTTATCTTCAACTCACATAAAAATTTGACTCATTAATGACTGTCATAACCTTATGCAACCAGACTGAAGTTAGTAGGGTCTGTTAAATTCAATTAAATTAAAAAGTTAGGATAAGTGACATACAACAGGTAAACAACATGTATATGAGAGCACTATTACCTCACACAGTCACAGGTTATTCATTGTCCACACATACAAATCTCATTCTTATATGTACTATGCACTTAAATAACTGAGGTGAAAGTTTGTATCTTTTTTGTTCTGTTTTGCTTTTCGCATGGGTAGGCACTGGGAATCACACCCGGGTCTCTGGCATGGCAGGCGAGAACTCTGCCACTGAGCCACTGTGGTCCACTCTGTCTCTGTTATCTTTTTTAAAGATACTAACTGGGGTACCGCTCAGGCTTCCTATTATACGTAACTGTCCAGGTTTTTCTTGGCTTTGTGGGTAATTCCTTTGATGTCTTCCTAAAATGAGTGATTTGCACTTTGTATGAAAGAATTGTAGAAGCAAAGTAGAGTAACACTCTTAGTTTTTCCCTAGAGTGATGTTTATCTCACAGTTAATTCTGTTTGAAACCGTGTGTGTTATAAAGGGGTTGAGTGGGGGAGCTGCACAAAATCCTTAGATTGAGAGGTAAAAGAAATGCTTCCATACAAAAATGTTTTGTAACAGTTACCTCCCCCCACCTCGCCCCCATCATTCTTTAACTTTCTTTCCATGTCTTCTTGATTACTATGTTCCTATTCCTCTATTCTCCTTTTCCCAGACAATCAGGCAGGATATGTTTAACCCACTACTTTTTAAAAAAAATTTTTTTTAATTTTATTTTTTTTAAATACCAAAAAACACCAAACAAACGCAAACATTCCTATTTTGATCATTCTGTTCTACATATATAATCAGTAATTCACAATATCATCACATAGTTGCATATTCATCATCATGATCATATCTTGGAACATTTGCATCTATTCAGAAAAAGAAATAAAACGAAAACAGAAAAAAAAATTTATACATGCCATACCCGTTACCCCTCCCTTTCATTGATCACTACTAGCATTTCAAACTAAATTTATTTTAACATTTGTTCCCCCATTATTTATTTTTATTCCATATGTTCTACTCGTCTGTTGACAAGTTAGATAAAAGGAGCATCAGATACAAAGTTTTCACAATCACACAGTCACATTGTGAAAGCTATATCATTATACAATCATCTTCAAGAAACGTGACTACTAGAACACAACTCTACATTTTCAGGCAGTTCCCTCCAGCCTGTCCATTACATCTTGAATAACAAGGTGATATCTACTTAATGCGTAAAAATAACCTCCAGGATAACCTCTCGACTCTGTTTGAAATCTCTCAGCCATTGACACTTTATTTTGTCTCATTTCACTCTTCCCCCTTTTGGTCAAGAAGGTTTTCTCAATCCCTTGATGCTCAGTTTCAGCTCATTCTAGGGTTTTTCTCAATCCCTTGATTCTGAGTCTCAGCTCATTCTAGGATTTCTGTCCCACGTTGCCAGGAAGGTCCACACCCCTGGGAGTTGCGTCCCATGTAGACAGGGGGAGGGTGGTGAGTTTGCTTATTGTGTTGGCTGGAGAGAGAGGCCACATCTGAACAACAAAAGAGGCTCTCTTGGGGTTGACTCTTAGGCCTAATTTTAAGTAGGCTTGATCTATCCTTTGTGGGGTTTAGTTTCGTATGAACAAACCCCAAGACTGGGGGCTCAGCCTATAGCTTTGGTTGTCCACACTGCTTGTGAGAACATCGAGAATTCTACTTGGGGAAGTTAAATTTTCCCCTGTTTTCACCACTCCCTGAAGGGGACCTTGTAAATACTTTTTCATTCACTGTTCAAATCACTGTGTAACCTACTACTTTTTAAAATGTTAAATCATTATTTGGTCAGTTAGGGCAAAGCTGTTTCTAGGATGAAGATTCCTTAAGGTTTTGCTCTAAGGAATTTAGCTAATTGACTCTGGCACAACTCATGTAATCATACAATACAGGGCTCTCTATTTTTCCTGAAACTAGACAATAGCATGGTAAACATAAATCAAGTATACTGAATTTTTTTGCAGCACTTGCCCTTTATACAATGGATATTAAGTGATGTGATGATATCATCAGATTCATTACAACAAAGAATGGTATTTGACCATGAATTACTGAGATAGAATCCCAAGTGGGTTATCCTCTGAATATTATTCTAATTCTCTTTAAATTAGGCAGAATGGCTTTGAGCCCAATGTCTACTTGTATAGGAATAAAACATCCATTTCACAGCTGTGGGGGAACTTTTTCTGTGGCTAGACCTTGGTGACCACTTAATTTCTCTGTTTGTGAAAACAAAAAATTAATTTTCTTCTTAAATGAAAAATTGGAGTTTATGCTATATGTAAGACATCTAGTTTTCATATAGGGTATAAACCCAAAGCATTTGATAAATTATTACAGGAAAGAATGTTCTTTGAAATACTATTATTTTAATTAATTATGTACTTGCCCTAGGTTTAAATTATAAAAACCACGATGTTGGCGAAGGGTATCAAAAATTCAAACAGACGTCTAGTAAATTGAGGGAGCTATTTAATAAATCCAAACTGTAAGAACAGTCCTAAGAACAAGTCTTTAAAATAGTAATATTTTAGGGATGCATATTTAAGTATGTAGCAGTGAAATGACCACATGTCTGATTTGCTTTTAAAAGAAAAGAGAAAAAGGAAAAGATGAAGCAAGTGTAGCTGCATCTTAAATTTTAGAATCTCGACAATGTGTGTGAAGGTGCACTATACTCTTCTCTCTACTGTATTATTTGTTTGGATTTTTCACACATAAGAATAGGTTTTAGATATGACTGAACCCATATTTGTTAATTAATAGTGGTTATGAACTATAACTCTGATTTTAAGAGCATCTTAAGAAATATCAAAGTTACATGGAAAGCTGTAGGAATATATTGGCTTTGCTTTCGGAAATATCAATGTTTCATCTTACCTATAGGGATGTACTTTGTATAGAATATTGGTTAGAAGCTGAGTTTTTTTAAAAAGGAGAAATATGCAAAGCTTCAGGGTAAAATTGTAAATCAGATTACGTGTGTTAAGAATCACCAACCACTGTTCTCTTGCATCTTAACTTCCTTGCTCTTGCTGGAAGTACTTAAGTGTCTTTACATGCTTGATCAATGCTGTGCACTCATAAAGGAAGGTGAATAAACATACTCACGCTAAGGTATTTGAGACTTAATATGTTTGCTTTCCCATGGACATATTTAAAAATATGATTTACATAAAATGAGGATAGCAACATTTCCATTACCTGAGAAAAAAAAAAAATAAAACCTTTGTATGCCTCTTCACAGTCAGTCTCCACCTTCCTCCCAGAGGACCTTGGTCCCAAATAACCGCTCACCTACTTTCTCTCACTATAAAATTAGACTTCACTTTTCTGTAGTTTTCTATTAATGGAATTATACAGTGTGCATTCTTTTGTGTCTAGCTTCTTTTCCCCAGCATGCTTTTGAAATTCATATATATTGTGTATATCTATAGCTCCCCCCTCCCCCCAAATTGTATTCCATGCCACACTATCACATGTTATATAACCCAGTTGGATGATTGGGTTGTTTCTAGTTTGGGGCTATTACGAATAGAACTGCTATCAACATTCATGGATTTGTATGGACATGTGCTTTCATTTTTCTGGGGTGGCATTGCTGGCAATATAGTAAGTGTTAGTTTAATTTTTTTAAACATTTTTTACTGTAAAATATATATACAAAAAACAATACATTTCAAAGTACATTGTAACAAATAGTTATAAAACAGAGTTCAGAGTTTGTATGAGTTAGAGTTCTACAATTTGAGGTTTTTCTTTCTAGCTGCTCAAAGGCATTGGAGACTGAAAGAAATATCAACACAGTCATACTCATTTGTTAAATCCTATCTTCTCTAATTCCTCCTCCTTTTATCCTTCTCCCAATCTTGAACAGTATCTGAGCTATCCCCATTCTAACTTTTTCATGTTGGAAAGGGGTGTCAATAATATGGGAAAGGGGGATAGAACTAATTGATGTTCTTGGAGAGTCTGGCCCCTCTGGGTTTCAGGACTTCAGACCTGACCTAGGAACCCATCTGAAAGTTGTAGGTTTCTGGAAAGTAGTCTTAATGTATGAAACTTTTGTAGGATCTTAAATAGAGCCCTAGATGTTCTTTAATGTTAATAGGAATTGTTTTGTTTGGGGGTTGGCAAACCATGGTAATTAGCAATAAATAGCTGAAGCTTGTGTAAGAATAGTCTCCAGAATAGCCTTTTGACTCTATTTGAACTCTGTTAGCCACTGATACCTTATTTTGTTGCATTTCTTTTCCCCCTTTTGGTCAGGAAGGCAGTCAATCCCATGGTGCCAAGGCCAGGCTCATCCCAGAGAGTCATGTCCCATGTCGGCAGGGAGACTTTCATCCCTGATGTTATGTCCCATGTAGGGGAGAGGGTAATGATTTTCCTTGCAGAGTTGGGCCTAGAGAGAGAGCGAGAGCCCACATCTGAGCAACACAAGAGGTTTTCTGTAAGTAACTCTTAGGAATAACTATAGGTAGGCTTAGTTTCTCTGCTACAGAATAAGCTTCACAAGAGCAAGTCTCAGGATCAAGGGCTTGGCCTATTGTCTTGGGAGTCCCTAATGTTTGAGACAGTATAGGGCTTTCTGCAGAAGCTTAAATAGTTCCATATTTTTTCTCTTGTTCCTTAAGGAACTTTGCCAATACTTTTAAATTATCTATCCAATATAGTGTGGGATGTATCCGGTATTACATTAAGCTATCCAGAATTACAAGTCCTCATTCCACTTCTGGCTTCCATGTGTTTGGGTTGTTTAAATGAGCTATCCAGACAGGTAGAGTTAGATTGTGTGCTACAGCAGATTTAGGTTTTGGACAAAACAAACCTCTCTTCCTTTGGTCTCATACATATGTGAAGTTATAAAATACAGACAATGTCCTCGTTACCCCTGTATTTTGATTTACCTTAGTCCCTACCAATAGGCCTTGTTCTTATCTTTAATTGAAGCCAGATCTCTTTTTCATTAGTTGAACTTTATAATAAATAAACAAACCATTTTTCAAAGTGGCTGTACCATTTTGCATTCCCAACATCAGTGCATGAGGATCTGGTTATATCAGGTCCTCGTCAGCATTTGTTATTGTCACTCTGTTACTTACATTCCATATTCTTAATGGTGTCTTATAAAGAATAGCATTTAAAACTTCCGATGAAGTTTAATTTTCCATTTTTTTCTTTCATGGTTTGTGTTTTTTGTGTCCTATCAAAGAAAGCTTTGCTTCCCCATGGTTATGAAGATTTTCTATGTTGCCAAGTAGTTGTTTTACAGTTTTAGCTTTGATATGTTTAGATCTGTGATTTTGAGTTAATTTTTATGTATGGTGAAAGGCAAGTGGGGATGAAGTTCAGTTTTTCAGTATAACTATCCAGATATTCTAGCACAATTTTTTTAAAAAAAGCCTTCTTAATTCTGTTCCATTGATCGATGTAGCTATCCTTATGCCATTACCATACAATCTTGATTATTGTAGTTTTAGAATAAATCTTGAAATACAAGACTGCAATTCATCCAAAATTGGAGGCTTTATTTCTTCAAAAATTTGTTTGGCTATTTTCTTTTCTTTGCATTTCCATGTAAACTTTAAAGTTGCTTTGCTTATTCTATGAAAAATTCTCCTGGGATTTTGATTGGAATTGCATTAAATCCATAAATCAATTTGGAGGAAAATTAAAATCTTAACAATATCGTGTCCACTGATTTCTCTCAGCAATGTTTTTTATTTTTGCTGTACAGATCTTGAATATGTTTAATTAAATTTACCCCTAAGTATTCCATGTTTTTTAGTGCTATTGTAGATGTTTTTAAAAATAATTTCGATTTCTAATTGCTGGTTTCTGGTATTTAAAAAAACAAAACAAAACAATTGCGTTTTTTATGTTGGTCTTCTTCTATCCTGTGACCTTAAACACACTAATTAGTACTTGTAGAATTTTTTAAATAGATATTGTGCAACATTTTAGGATATTCTTCATCCATGATGACATCTATAAATAAGCACAGTTTCATTTCTTCCTTCCAATTTGCAAGTTTTTTACCTTTTTCTTGACTTATATTGGCTAGGCCCTTCAGTATAATGTTGAAAGGAAGTGGTGAAAAGTAGTCATCATTGCCTCATTCTCAGTTTTGAGAAAACGTTCACTGTTAAGTATGATATTAGCAGCACATTTCTCATGTCCTTTATCAAATTGAAGAAATACCTTCTATTTCTAGTTTATGGAGAGTTTTTGTCATGAAAGAGTTCTGGATTTTGTCAAATGCTCTTTCTGCATCTATTAAAATGATCATGTGGTTTTTGTCCTTTATTCTAGACTGTATTCCATTAATCGATTTCAGGTTATTAAAACCAATTTTGCATTCCTGGAATAAACCTCACTTGCTGTTAGTGTACTACCCTTTTGATAAATTGCTTAATTTTATGTGCTAAAATTTTGTCCTGGGTTTTTGTTTATGTTCTTGAGGGATATTGGTTTGTAGTTTTCTTATAATGCCTTTGTCTAGTTCTTTTTTTTAATATATGTTATAACATTGTATTTTTAGTATGAAACGTATAAATATGCATTAGTCAGTCTTTTGCTTATCAGTATGTTTTACAGAGGGAATGGTAAATGTTGGTAGATCCAAGTCAGTTGGATGAAGGTCAATTTAAAGATTTTTTGCAACATGTCAGAATATTAACCGTGGTTATTTCGATGCTATGGTTCCAAAAATTTTTTAAATGTTATGTACCTTAAAAAGGTATTGTGAAATGCTACTTTGTTTAGAGGATACACATTTTAAAAACTAGGTAGCAGTAAATTTCTCTAGAGCACAATGTGGTATGCCTTCAGACTTTTGAAAAAACTCACCTATGTACAGAAAATATTTCTCCAGTTCACCATGGCTCTGATGGTGGCCAGGCATTTTGGTCTTAGGTTAGGAAAGCCTTTTTGCTACACACTTGGCTTTTATTGCCACTTTAGTATGCTGTCCTTCCTCCCCTCCGCCCTCCTTTCCTTCCTCCCTCTCTTTCTCCCTTCCTGCCTGCCTTTCTTCTTTCTTCCCTCCCACCACCATTCACCCTCCCCTCCAATCATTCTTACTTTATCAAACTCAGAATGTTTTCTAGTCCTGGGGGGAATTTCCCTAATCTTACATGTGTGGCTTTTAAAACTTGGCTTTTCTCACCATTCTTGCAGGAGCATAGGGTTTTAATGGTTTTGCATAGCTATTCTGCAAAATCATCTTGGATGTTTGAATTTCAATGAAACATAACAATAATGGATATGACTCAGGAAAGAACAACTAATATAGAGCCTGGCATAGAATAAGTACTCTACAAATAATTTTTCAATGAATGAACTAAAGGTCTTCTGGCTTGATAAGTGTACTCATCAAGTGTACTATACTGTACACTATATAGTAGAAGAATATTTCTTCTTATTATTATTCTCTATTCTCCCCAAGAGTTTTTAATGCCATGGATATCTGTGTATTTGTTTATGTACTGTGGCCTTTTGGAGGGCCACCAACCATTGTAACATCTCAGATTTTGTTTGCATCTTTCCCACCCAAAACCCAAATATGCTCCCTTGGGTTTAACCCTACTATAGTAGCCAGTAATGTTGTGTGTTAGAGGAGTCCACAACATCTTCTGATGTTCATTGTCAGTGTGTAAAGGGGGTTGTCTATTACAGCATGTTTATTTTCTGTTAGTATTCTTTGAAGATGTTGGACAAAAAAATATCCAGAATAAATAAGCTGACATAAACTATAAATGACATCTGTATAGAGTCTTAAATTGCTTAATGATTCATACCAATGCATCATTGGTAGTTTTCTTACCAATTTTAAATTAATATTATACTGAACACAGTAGTAATACTGAGAGTTTTGCTATAGTATATAAACAGTTTTTTTTGTGAATGGTGGTTTTGCGGTTCTTATCACTGTTAATGATTTGACTTCATTATGTCTTTGGTTACATTTTTTTTTCACTTTACATAGTTTGGTACCTTTGTTACAATTGATAAAACAATATTATTATAATTATACTATGAACTATAATTCATGCTTTACATTAGGGTTTACTGTTTGTTTTGTACTGCCCTATGGTTTTTTAAAAAATTTTATTTTAGCAATATATATATATATCCTAAAATTTCCCCTTTTAAACATATTCAAATGTTTCATCACATTCACAATGTTGTGCTACTGTCACCACTAAGCCAAACCACCATCCATAACCAAACCTTTTCCATCACCCCAAATAGAAATTCTGTACCAATTACACTTAACTCTCCATACCCTATTCCCAACCCTATCTCTGTTTGACCTGTATTCTGGTTTCTGATTCTATGAATTTGCTTACCTAATTATTTCACATCAATGGGATCATACAATATTTGACTTTTTGTTTCTGGATTATTTCACTCAACATGAGCTCTCCAGGGTTAATCCATGTTGTCATATGTATCAGAATTTCATTCCTTTACATAGCCAAATAATATTCCATTGCATTTATCTGCCACATTTTGTTTATCCATTCATATGTTGATGGACACTTGGGTTGCTTCTGACTCTGAGCTATTGTGAATGTCACCATGAACATTGGTGTGCAAATATTTGTTCAAGTCCCTGCTTCCACTTCTTTTGCTGCCTAAAAGATAAGCTCTGGAAGGGTGAGCCAGAGATGAGTGCCTGATAGATTGGCACGAACATACAGGAACCCCAATATGTGCGCAGGAGTTGCTTTGCTCCCTCCCAAACAGGGTGGAGCACATGTTGGTTCCACATCATGCCAGTGACTAGCAAGGGAGAGGGACTAGTGAGGCACCTGAAGCTTCTTCTATTGTTTTTAAAGCTGTGTTTTCTTGATTTGGTACTTATGCTGCAACCCTTTAACTGACATCTGGAATTTTGAGGGAGTGTTTCTGTCAGTTTTTACTAGTTGTTTAAAGATTCTGTAGAGGATTGGTACCTTGGATCATCTTAGGCCACCATCTTGGTCAACCAGAGGTTTCTTTGGTTAATGTTTAGTAAAAAAGAGGCAATGTGATGAAGTTGAAAACATGTTCAATTAGATATCAGAAAAATTTAAGTTCTAGTATAATAAGAGATCATTCCAAATCCATTGACTGTTGAGTATAAGTGAATACTACTGGAAGAAAGAGTAGAGTTGGAGGTGAAAGAAGGAAAGTCACCAGTAGCACTATCCAGAACAGTGACCTTAGGTAGGTCATTTTTCTTCTCTGAACTTGTTTATTGTTCTATAAAATGTGAGTATTGGACTACATCTCTTAAGATCCTTCTACCTTTAGCATCTATCAGTTGTTTAAATGCAAATGTGCCTATATTTAAGATGATTTGTCTCTTGATGAAATGAATAAATTTAGGATGAAAATCACCATTTAAAATTATTCTCCTTTTGAGGGAGTAATTTCAGCATTGTTGTTACTTAAATATTTTATTCTTCTAATGTATTTCAAATAGAATTAATTTGACAGGGAACTCTCAGGGTAAGTCTTTTAGTCAATATAATGTGTCTATAGATTTAAAGGTCCACAAGTTCTTACCATCATAAAGTAAAGTGAGCCAACCCATCTCCATTTCAGGGATGTATTTTGCAGAAACACAGATGTCTTCACATGTAACTTTTGATCAGCATTTAAAAAAAAATTAAAACTCCATAGTACTCTGTTCTAAGACAAAAACAACTTCATGCAAGATTTCCATTTTAATATAAGGCTATATTATTTCCATCTGTATTTTAGTCACTTTGATTTTATTTAGGCATAGTCCGAAATTAAGCCCCTACAGGTATTGTGTCTTATTAAGTCTTATTCTACCCTTTGCTACTCTATTTAATGTTACCTATAATGCCTTTCTGCACCATTTAGAACTCTTTCTTTATGTTCCCACATTCTTCACAGACAGTTTCTCCACCTTATTACTTTCAGAGGCCATAATTCTTTCTTTTGTGCTTTTAATAGTAATGTACATTCAATAGAGGATATCACACAATACCCGAGACTGGATTTAGTAACTCCTCCCACCCCCAGTGTTGCTAGGAGTCTTTCCTTGCCTTCTCATGAAATCCTCTTCTTTTCTGAGGTTTGTGTCACTGCACCAAAGTTTGTTCTGATTTCGTGTTGGCATCTTTTTCTGGCTTGCTGCCATTTGGTGTACTAGTATTCTTCAAGAATTTTGAGCTTAAGCTGATAGTCGTCTTTTCCATATCACTCTTTGCCATCATTTTGGGCAGCCCATACATCTAACATTTTGGACTCAGAGTTATTTCGCTTAGCTACCAGATCTATTCCTCTTTAATATACCTTTGTGGTGGTCTGAAGCTGTATATACCCCAGATAAACATGTTCTTAAATCTAATCCATTTCTATGGGTGTAAACCCATTATAAGGATCTTTGAACTCTTAATACTTCCATGTACATTTTCCAAGAACAAAGATATTCATTTGTGTAATCACCTTAAGTGCAGTTATCAAGTTCAAGGAATTTAACATTGATGTGTGTTTATAGTCTATTTTCCAATTTTTTTATATGTCACAATAATGTTCTCTTGAGCCTCTTCTCCATTCTTAGATCCACCTGGGATCATGTTTTTGCATTTAATTGTCATTATCTCTTCAATTGAAGTCTTCATCCCTCCCTCCCTCCCCCCTTCCCTCCTTCCATTGTGGGAACATATATATACAGCACAAGCTTTCTCGTGTCAGCCCGTCACAAGCAACCATTAAATGTGATCATGTACATTCACTATGTTGTGGTAACTTCACCACCTTCCATTACTAAAACTTTCCCATCTCTCCAAACAGAAACCCTACACCCATCATGCATTAACTCCCCATTCCCCCGTACTCTTAATTTTGTCTCTGTGAACTTTGCAAATTCTCCAGTATTTCCTTTGTGGTTACCATGGGTTTAAATTTAACATTTTAATTCTATTACAATCTTGTTTGCTTTGATATCAACTTAACTTTAATAATATACACAAACCATGTCCCTGTACCCTCCATCCTCCCACTTTTATGTTGTTCTTGTCACAGATAACATGTTTATATTTTATGAGTCCAAAACCACTAATTTATTATTACCTTTTATGCATTTGCCTTTTAGATCCTGTAGGAAGTAAAAAGTGGAGTTACAGACCAAAAATATAATAATATTGGTATTTATATTCCCACAGGTCATCACTTTTAGTGGAGATCTGTATTTCTTCCTGTGGCTTTGATCTATTGTCTATTGTCCTTTCCTTTCAACTTTCAGAACTCTCTTTAGCATCTCTGGTAGGGCTGGTCTAGTGATGAATTCCTTCAGCTTTTGTTTATTGGGGATGTAAGTATCTTTTGATGAGGCTACTTCAGTTAAGATGAGACCTTCCTCATTCAGGAAGGGGCTTAATCCTCTTAGTTGGGTCTAAAGCAAACTTGAACCTGATTATTAGTTGACTGACTCTAGTCTCCTTCTGAGATATTTGCATTCTGACTACAACGTGTTATTTGATCTCTCATATACTTATTCAAGCTTTACTTGTTCTTTAACTTCATTGAGACGACTACTTTTTTTTTAATTTTTAAACTTTGTAATAACAAATACACAACTAAAAATGTCCCTATTTAACCATATTTTAGTTTGCAATTCACTAGTATTAATTATATTCACAATACTATATTACTATTACCGATATCAATTACCCCTACGTTTTCATCACCTGAAACAGAAATTCTTCACCCATTAAGCTATAGTACCATCTTCCTGCCCCACCTACCTGGCCCCTGGTAACCTATAAACTATTATCTGTCTCTATGAAGCTTGCATCTTATAAGTGAGAGCATGTAATATTGTCTTTTTGTGTCTAGGTTATTTTACTCAACATGATGATGACTTGAATTTTTGTGCACCAGAATTTCCTTACTTTTCATGGCTGTGTAATATTCCATTGAACATATATCCCACATTTTGTTTATCCATTCATCAGTTAATGGATACTTCCAACTTCTGGCCATTTTGAATAATGCTGCTATAAACATTGATGTACCAAAATCTGTTCAAGTTCAAGTCTCTTCCTTCAATTCTTTTGGGTATATAACTAGAAAGGGGATTGCTGGGTCATATGATAATTCTATTTTCAACTTTCTCTGGAACCACTGAACTGATTGCCATTGTGATGTACCATTCTATAGAGCCACCAGCATCCTCACCAACACTTTGTTTTTTTAATAATAGCCATTCTAGTGAGTGTCATGTGCTATCTCATTGTAGTTTTGATTTATAGTTCCCTGATGACTAATGATGTAGAGCATCTTTTCATGTGCTTATTGGCCACTTTTATATCTTCTTTAGAAAAATGTCCATTCAAATGCTTTACCCATTTTTTAATTGGTATATTTGTCTTTTTTTGTTGTTGTTGCTGTATTGTAGCAGTTCTTAATATAATCTGAATTTTAATCCTTAACCAGATATATAGATTGCAGTTGTTTTCTTTTACTCTGTAGGTTGTCTTTTCATTTTCTTTGATAGTGTCCTTTGATGTACAAAAGTTTTAAATTTTGACAAAGCCCATTTTATCTTATTTTTATTCTTTTGTTTCTAGTGTCTTTGTTGTCATAGCTAAGAAATCACTACCAAATCCAGTATTATGAAGGTTCCCTTTTATTATCACTAGGGTTTTACAGTTTTAGCTCTTATATTAGATTCTTAATCCATTTAGTTTTTGTATATGATATGAGGTGGATGTCCAACTGCATTCTTTTTTCAAGTGTATATCCATTTTTCCCAACACCGTTTGTTCAAGAGACCATTCTTTCCTCAATTTATGTACTTGTAAACCTTGTCAACAATCAATTCTCCATAGATGTGTGAGTTTATTTCTGAACACTTAATTGTATTCCTTTGGCATATATGTCTATTCTTGTGCCAGTACAACATGGATTTGATTACTGTAGATTGGCAGTAAGTTTTGAAATTGGGAACTGTCAGACTTCCAGCTTTGTTCTTCCTTTGCAAAATTGATTTGGCTACAGGGGACCTTTTGGCATTCCATATGAATTGAGGATAGGCTTGCCCATTTCTGCAAAAAAGGCTGCTGGAATTTTAATAGTTATTGCATTGAATCTTTAGATAGATTTGAGTAGTATATCTTAATAATAGTGTTTTTCTATCCATGAATATGGGATGGCTTGCCATTTATAAAGATTTTCTTTATATTTCAACAATGTTCTGTAGTTTACAGTGTGCAAATACTTCACTTGGTTAAATTTTTTCCTAAGAATGTTATCCTATTAGGGGCTATTGTTAATGGAGTTGTTTTTAAAATTTCTATTAACTAATATTTGTTGCCAGTGCACAGGGACACAACTCATTTTTGCATTTTTACCTTGTAGTCTACAACTTTGCTAAATTTGTGCATCAACTCTAGTAGTTTTCTTGTGCATTCTTTGGAAATTTCTGCATAAAGGATCATGCCATCTGAGAATAGAGATAGTTTTACTTCCTCCTTTTCAATTTGGATGTCTTTTATTTCTTTTTCTTGTCTATTTGTTCTGGCAAGGACAGTAGAATTTTGAGTAGCAGTTGTGAAAATGAACATCACTGTCTTGTTCCTGTCCTAAGGAAGACTTTGAGTCTTTTATCATTGAATGTAATCTTAACTGTGGGTTTTATATATACTTCTTACCATGTTGAAGAAGTTCCCTTTTGTTATTTTTCTGAGTGCTTTTGTCATGAAAGTGTTTGTATTTTGTCAAATGCCTTTTCTCCATCAATTGAGATGATCATGTGATTTTTTTTTAATTCATTTTATTAGGGAAGTGCATTACATCTGTCAGTTTTCCTGTGTTCAACCACTCTTGCATTTCTGGGATTAATCTCACTTGGTCATGGTGTATAATTCTTTTAATATGTTGTTAGATTCAATTTGATGGTGTTTTATTGAGGATTTTTACATTGGTATACAGAAAGGAAATTGCTCTGTAGTTTACTTTTCTTGTAATGTTTTTAAATTGCTTTGGTCTTAGAGTAAATTGGCTACATAGCATGTTTTAGATAATTCTTCCATGTTTTGGAAAAGTTTGAGAAGGATTGGTTTTAATTCTTTGAATGTTTGGTAGAATTCACCAGTGAAACTCTCTGGTCCTGCATTTTTTTTCATTGGGAATTTTTTATTTCTAACTCCATCTCTTTACTTGTTATGGGTCTGTTGAGATCTATTTCTGCATGAGTCAGTTTAGTTAAGCTGTGTGTTTCTAGGAGTTTGTCCATTCCCTCTAGAATATATAATTTGTTGGCATAAAGTTGTTCATATATTTTTTGGTAAACTTTTTAATTTCTTCAAGATCCACGGTAATGTCTCCCCTTTTATTTCTGATTTTAGTTATTGTCCCCTCTCCCTTTAGTTCTTTGTCAATCTGCCTAAAAGTTTATCAGTTTTACTGATCTTTTACAACTTGGTTTTATTTATTCTTTCTATTGTTTTTATGTTCTCTATTTCATTTATCTCAACTCTTTATTATTTCTCTCATTCTACTTATTTTAGGTTTAGTTTTCTCTTCTTTTTCAAGTTCATCCAGACGTGAAATCAGGTTATTGATTTGAGATCTTTCTTCTTTTTTATATCTAAGCATTCATAGCTATAACTTCCCACCAAGTTCATCCTATAAGTTTTAGCATGTTGTGTTTTCATTTTCATTCCTTTCAAGATTTTTCCCAATTTCTTTTTTGATTTCTTCTTTGACTCATTGATTAATTTCCACTTATTGTGGATCTTCCAGTTTTCCTTTTGCTACTGATTCTGGCTTCATTCCATTGTGGTTGGAGAAAATGTTTTGTATAATTTTAATCTTTTTAAGTTTACTGAGGCCTTTTTGTGACTTAACATATGGTATATCCTGAAGAATGATGGACACTTGAGAAGAACGTATATTCTGCTGTTGTTGGGTGCATAGTTCTGAATGTGCCTGTTAGATCTGGTTGCTTTGTATTATTGTTCAAGTTCTCTGTTTTGTTATTAGCCTTCTGTCTGTATGTTCTATACATTTTGAAATCTTCATCTACTATTCTACAATTGTCTATTTATCCTTTCAAACATCTTAATATTTATTTCATATATTTTAGGGCTCCACTGTTAGGTTATATATTTATAAATGATATGTCCTGTTGAATTGACCCTTTTATTAATATATAGTGTCCTTCTTTGTCACTTGTTATAAGTTTTTGGCTTAAAGTCTATTTTATCTGGTTATATAGCTACCCCCTTTTTCTAGTTTTGCTATCAAAGTAGTGTTAATCTTTTAAAATGATTGAAGCAATGCTCTATTTCTGGAAGATTTTATACTTGTAAGGATGGTGTTAATTTTTTTTTAAATGTTTGATAAAATTCAACAATGCAGCCATCTGAGCCTACAGTTTTCTTTGTGGAAGATTTTAAGTTATATAAGAAGTTAATAACAATTTCTTTATAAAATATAAAGAATTATATTTTCTAAATCTTTTTGTCATTTTTTATGTAACCATGTCTTTCAGAGTATTAGTTCATTGTCTTAATTTACAGAGTTGCTATAAAATAGTATTCAGTTTGAAAAAAGAATTTTTTAAATTTTATTATTTTAGAGATTGAAAAATCTTCACACTCACACAGTCCATAGATGGTGCACAATCAATGGTTCACAAAGAAATTTATTTTTTAATGGTTCTGGCTGCTAGAATGTGAAATCAAGGTGTCGGCAAGGCCGTGCTTTCTCTAAAATGGAAGAATACCTTCCATGCCTCTCTCCTGGCTTTTGATATTGTTCCTTGGTGTTCTGTGATTTGTGGAAGCATAACTCAATCTCTGCCTACACCACATGGCCTTCTTATTCACTGTGTATAAATTCCTCTGCTCATTAAGATACCAGTAATATTGGCGTGGTGGTTTGGATCTATTCTGTACCCCAGAAAAGGCATGTTTTAATCCATATCAATCTTGTAGGAGCAGCCATTTCTTTTAATCTTGATTCAGTAATGTAGGTTGGAATTTTTTATTAGAGTGTCTCCATGGAGATGTAACACACCCAGTTGTATTAGCCTTTGTTTAGATGGACATGTGACTCCACCCATTCCAGGTGGGTCTTGATTAGATTACTAGACTCCTTTAAAAGAGGAAACATTTTGGAGAGAGACAGAAATGACAGAAAGAATAGAGCCTAGAGAAACGACAGAAGCCTCGGAGCCAACGGAAACTTCACAGCAGAGCTGACACTGTTGCGGACACGTGGGGAACAGAGACACAGATGTTTGGAGATGCTTGGCACCCAGCAGATGTTGCCATGAGATATTAAGCAAGCCAGAACCTGGAGAGAGCCAAGGGAAGCCAAGAGATGAAAGCCAGCCCTGGAGAAGCAAAGTGAGGAATCTCCACAGAAACAGAAGCTGAAAGCAATGGAGCCCAGGAGCAGCAGACCTGTGTACCTTCCCAACTGACAGAGGTGTTGTAGACGCATCAACCTTCATTGAGTTAAGGTATCTTTCCCTAAGTGCCTTTTAGCTTGAACATTTCCACAGGCTTAGAACTGCAAACTTGTAATGTATTAAATTCCCCTTCAGAGGCGGGCCAAGATGGCGGCTTAGCAAGGTGCGCATTTTAGTTCGTCCTCCAGAACAACTACTAGATAACCAGAAACAATACAGAACAGCTCCCGGAACCACGATAGTGACCGGACACACAGCGCGCCCAGAACGGGAACAGCTTAGACCGACGGCAACTGGCCGGATCTGTGAGTTCCCCAAAGTCGCGGCCGCCG